>PVIR01041702.1:0-12615 GCA_004026965.1 Petromus typicus | reverse complement strand
GGGTGTGGAGACTCACGCCCAGCAGCAACCAGTACCACATACCACAGTGCCGGGCGTGGTGGCTCACGCCTGTAATCCCAGCACTCGGGAGGCAGAGGCAGGAGGATTGCTGTGATGTGAGTTTGAGGCTGAGCTCAGGGCCAGCCTGAACCACAAAGCGAGACCCTGTCTCAAAAAACCTAAAAAAAAAAAAAAAAATTATAAGAAAAAATTTTCTAGTCATAAAAGTAAAAATCTGGAACTCCCATTCTCAAAATGTAGTTTAGTTATGAGAATTCAAACATTACGTAAGCTGTTACGTTGGTTAGGAGACACACCACACACACGTTGGTTCCCTATGGCTGACTTTTTCCCTTTGTGGTGCTGGTGCTGGTACTCTCTGAAAAATAAAGTAAGGACTAGAAGTCATTTTTGATAAACTACATATTCATCTAAGAGGACAACATATCAGTTTCACACATTAGTCTGCCATGTGTAAAGGGAACTGACCCTACTGTGTGCAATGGAAAAACAAATTAAAACTCACAGGATATAGGGGGATTCTGTGGACTCATTATAATATATCTACCTCCAATTATGAGTAAGGTGACTTTATAAACTCCTCTGCACGGAGACATAAATAAAAATGCTCACTGACACATTCGTTTAAAATATCAGCACTTTAATAGCTGGAAAGCAGAAGCAACTAAATGCTTAAAAACAAAGAGTGAAGCTGTTAAACTCTAGCACATCCACACATTGCATGGGGTTTTCCGAGCCCTTAGCTGTACAGCTGTATTTATGCCAATCCGGAAAAATGTCCTTGCCATCTTTTCAGAAGGTTTTACATCAGTGTGTAAATTGCCTCGAGTAATTTAAAACATTTCCTTCATGTAGAAATCTTAACACTAATATCTGCTTGTAAAAATATGCATTTGTATGTGGGGGCGTGTGTACGTGCGTGCATGTGTGTGTGGTTTGAGACTTTTTACTTTGAGAGCATTTTAACTTTCTATCTCAGCCACAAAAAAATGTATTACTTTTGTGAAAAATAAAAATCTTATTGTAAATAAGTACAGAATGCTAGGAGACCACAAAAGAAAATCTGCTCTTGGGTTTAGTTACTACCCATTCAAAAGGAGGCCTTCAGGTGAACTGTGATGCTAGAAACAAAGTTCTAAGAAGAGTGTTTAGCTTTTTGCAGACCAGTGAAGAATATAGAAAAACTCACATATGTCACTTTCTAGGCCCATAATGCTCCTTTTTAAAGAGCACTCATATTGTACACCTGGCCATTGTCACATTTTGCATTTGTAAATGTATTTCATGAGAAATATACCACTTAATGAACTGTTGCACTCTCTGAGCCATTGGGAGGGAAAGTCTTTTCCTTTTTTTGAACAGATCTGTCAGTTGAGACTGGCATGTAAGTGCAGGAGCATTTCACATTACTACACTCAATTTTAGAAAAAGAGAAGATTCTTTTTACCAGAGATTTCAAAATGCTTCAAGGTTGAGAGAAAGATGCATAAAACGTAAATCCTGCTCACCATCCTACTGACTGTTCAAAGGGTCACCTCATCAGAATATCTACCCTACTTGACAGTTACAAAGCTTACTATTCTCTTTTCTTTTTTTATAGCTTTAGTGCTGATATCTGTGCAAGTCAAATACAGTACAGAAGCTCTTGTGAACTTATATTTACTGCAAAATAAAATTACATTTATGAAGACTCTGAAGGAACATCTCTTACTAGGCAAGACTCACAAAGGCACATCACAAAAAGATGGGACCTGGGCTTGTGAGGAAAGGCAGGATCGTAAATTAGTTTGCACTGTTGCAAACTCTGCATCTTTACCTGATAAACAAAGAAGCTTTGAGGCCAGAGGAGATTTGCTGTAACTCATTGTATTTGAGGACAGACAGCAGAATCATCTGTGGGGCTCTTTTTGGTGTAACTCACAGCTACATGCCAGGGACCCAGTTCTGAAAGGCTCTTACACAGGTACAGGATGTTGTGATTCCCAACCTGTCTCCAGATAGGTACATGTTTAGCTGCTGTATACATTGAGGCTCTTTCCCAGGGCCACATTGAGACTCAATGGGTAATTCCTGAGCCTAATCAAGTAGAAGGCTTTCAGAATGACAGCATCAAACTCTTGCATTGTAGCCATGAATTCCCACTGGGGAAATCAGGAGGATGTTTAAAGTGAAAGGCCCTAGAACTAGGCCGTGTGGGAGAGGGAGGCTAGTCGTGGGAAGAGTACAGACAATGAGGAGAACGGCAAGAGCAGGGCAATGAAGTTTTTGAAGAGATAAAACCAGTAATATGATGTGGCCGGTGCCTCCAAGAGAAAAGTTACTGGGAGACAAAATGTGTAAGAGAAGATCACTAGTGACCTTAAATATCATGCCAAGAGTTCTGTAGGAACTGGGATTTGAGCTCAAGGAACAGTGCTCAGGTCTGTCTTTAGGAAGATGTCTCTGACGGATGGTTAGGTAAGGAAAAATGAGAGTTCAGAGAACACCCAAGACATCTTGCAAAGTATCAAGCAAGAGGCAGTACAGGCCTGAATGGGAATAGTGGAAATGTAACAATACGTACAGTGACAGAACAGAAAGGGATCTTGAAGAAATAAAAAAGACTAGTTTAAGTCTATTACAAACACTGAGGACCATAATTTACAACTGGTAAGTGATCAGTAAGTAGCGATTGAATTTAGCAACTCTCCAATGTTCCCTGACATGTTATTATGGAGATGTAGAAGAGATTTGCAGGAGCTAAGGTTTAGTGAATCATTGCATGAAAGAGGTGAGAAATATTAGCAATGAATGCATATCGCAGCTTGGAACTAAGGGTGAGAGAAAATACTCAAAAGAAAAATAAGGCTGATAAGATTAGTTTGGAAGTGGAAAGGGCACCTGAGCAGTTTAATGAAAGAAACAATGAATAAATATAAACCGAAGAGACAAGAATATTAATTATGAAATAGTTCCATAAAATCAGAATGGCAATTCTGTACTTATTTGCAACATAGCATTATGTAATTAATACTTTTTATTATATAAGCAGATAATGCAGAATGTTACTTTTTCTCAAACCCTAGCTTTCCTCTCAACTCCATCAGTCCCATACCTCAGAGCTACTCATTTATGTGAACTATAACAGAAAAAAGTTCGTCCTTAATACACACTGTAACTCTGGATTTGTAATAATGGTATCTGTTACTTTCTTGTTGCTGGGACAAAATACCTGGCACTAAAAATTAAAATAAGAAAGGTTTATTGTAGCTCCCAATTTGTAAAGGCTTCAGTCCGTAGCTGGCCGGCTCTGAGGCAGGGTGGCATGGCAGAGGGTCATCTCAGAGGAAACTGTCCATCATGTAGCAGGGCAGCCATAAGGCAGCAAGCAGCAGTGGTGGCAGCAGCAGCAGCGCCAGGCCTACCTTCTTTTTGAGGGACAAAAAGGGCTTTTTTTTTTTTTTCCATCCAGGATACTTGTGTTTTGGGTGGTATTATCCATATCCAGGGTGAGCCACCCTTAATCCCAGCATTACATTTTTTTTTTTTTTTTGAGACAGAGTCTCACTTTGTAGTTCAGGCTGGCCCTGAATTCACTTTGTAGCCCAGGTGAGCCTTGAACTCACAGCGATCCTCCTGTTTCTGCCTCCGGAGTGCTGAGATTACAAGCATGAGCCACCACACCCTGACAGAATTACATTCTTAATTCCAACATCATATTTTTAAACCCAGCATCACACCTTAATCCAATCATCTTCAAAACTCCCGACCTATGACTACATGAGGCTTTGAGGAGACATCTAGACATACACAATAACAATGTTTATTGAAAGGCACCTGTGGAAACTAGATTGACTGTCGCCAATATTCCTCACCAACCCATCAGACCCCTTAAAGTATGTGCTCCCAAAGTGACAACACATTTAATCTGACAGGCCCATGTTCCCTCAGACCACTGAAGAACTGTGGAGTTTTATGAATTGCACAATATCAAATTAATCAGGCTGTTGAATTACAGTTTCCCAATCAGCAAGGCGATGATCTTCATGTGTTAACCTCTGCACTGATAAGGTAATTTATTCTACACTTTTGTATCTTAGTTTCCCTGAGAGGATGAAATTGGACCAGAGATTGAGTTCTAAGTTGTTTTCTAGTTCAAAAATTCAATGATAGAATCCATATAAGTATTGAAATTATACAATTTTACTTTGTTTGAACTCAGTAAATGAAATTTGAACAAAGAGGGCTGGAGATTTAGCTCAGTGGTTCCAGCGCCTGTCGTGCAAGTGCAAGGACCCAGGTTCGATCCTCAGTAACCACATACCATACTGGGCGTGGAGACTCACACCCAGCAGCAACCAGTACCACATATCACAGTGCAGGGCGTGGTGGCTCACGCCTGTAATCCCAGCACTTGGGAGGCAGAGGCAGGAAGATTGCTGTGATGTGAGTTGGAGGCTGAGCTCAGGGCCAGCCTGAACTACAAAGCAAGACCCTATCTCAAAAAAAAAGAAATTTGAACAAAGAGACAAACAGAAAGACTGATAGGTAATTATTGCCTACAGAAAACAGGTGGACCTATTTATCTTTATTAAACAATTTTACCTTGTTTAAAGTCAGCAAATGAAATTTGAACAAAGAAACGAACAAAGACTGATAGGTAATCATCACCAAAGGGAACAAGTAGACATATTTATCTTCAAGTGAAAATGTAATATTCTGTTACAATATCAAATCATTTAAGATGCGTAATATGCTCTGTAAACAAAGTTTCTTAAAGTATATTCGACAGATTAAGCTATCTTTAGAAAAGTGTGTCCCTTAAATTTGAATGTATCTGTTAAGTACAAGCTAATTTTAGAATTGTTACGGTTTGGGTGCGGATGTACCCTCCAAACCTCATTCGGTCAGAGTTACCTGAATCTGGAATGTGTGATGCTAGGATTAAGGGCACATGATAACTAAACCAGTACACACTCACTAATCCCGGTAGTGCGGATGCAATCCAAGTGGCAGAAAGACTCAGAGAAGACTCTCTGTCTCCTGTTGCCATTGCTATGGTGGAGGCACCACGAACTTCCTCTCGTTACCTCCCAGCCTCAGAGCCAGCTGACTACTGACTAAAACTTCTATAAAATGTAAGCTAAATAAATTCCTTCCCTCTCAACTTTGGGTGTTGAGTATTTTGTCTCAGCAATGACAGAAAAGTAACTAACACAAGAAGGTTACTATTTTGCTGCGAGGTTTGCAGACTTACATAGGGACCATTACTTGCATCAACAGATTGACCCTCAAAGTTGTCCAGTGAAATGATACATCTTGTAACGTACACAATCAGTGCTGCCGACAATGACTGAACCTTACTAAAAATCTAAGAGAAATCATTTTTCAAAAAATTTTGCACAATTTTTTAGTTATTGTCTGAATTTATACTATTTAAATAACTATGTGACAAAAGACAGATTGGACCAGAACAACTACTGGTTGTGAAAAATAAAAGATTTATACACTCCATTAGACTTTTTCCTCTCATTTGCTTCTTTGTTCCCTTGGAATCCTGTCCTTGGGACATCTAACATTGTACTCTTAGTAAGATAGAAAAAAAGCTGAGATTTACTCCACTTAGCCACTTGTGTTTATATCCATATATCTTTTCACTGTCAGTTTTTTGTACTCCTCGGTTATCAGTAAAATACTGTGAAATGAAAGAATGTTCTTGGCAACTTACAAAAGTTGGTTCCTGAACACTTACAAAAACACTGGTGTGTTTTTGTTTGTACTTGTATAAGGCTTATGCTAGGTTCTGTGGTAGAAGTTCATATGAAAAGTAGCAGCATAATTTGTGTAGATGTCAGTGTTGAAAATAAGGAGAAATACTCATATGCTTACAACTATGCACAATTCGAAATGCTACCAGCAAACAGGACATACTACACGACTTAAACCTAGGTTATATGTTTTACCCATCCAAGTAGCTTCCCAGCATATAGAAATCTAATTACAGATTCTAGGCAAAAGATGTGAATTGACATCGTTTCACTCATTGTTCATGAGAGGTAAAGTGAGCATTGTTTAATAATTAACAAGATTCACCCAGAAAAACTTCACAAAGCTCCTTTAATACTCTTATAGTAAGTGTTACCTCAGTTAAAACAGTACTGCTCTAATGAAAACAAGTCACTTAAGATGTTTCTTAAAATTAAAATTCAAGCTATCCAATTCAAGCACCACTGTGGTCCCAACACCGCCACTCAACTCTACTTTTTCCAATAAGAAATCAATAATTGCCTTCTAGCTAATGGTATGTTATTACATACTTGAGAATACATTTTTCAACTAAAAGCAAGTGGAAATAAAATTATTATTCCCGACTTAGCAAGGAAAAATGTCCACATTCATCCTGTTTCTTGTTCAACAAAATCTTTGCGTTTTCTTTCTCTCCTCTCTTGGGTATTGGTATCATACTTAAGAGCCCTGGCTCAGAAATCACTGCAATCAAATAAGAATACCATTATGAGGCTTTCATGGTACAATACCCCTCATTGCAGAGGGGTATTCATTGTAAGCAATGAATGAAACAGGCTATTTGACCATACTTCCCACCTCCGCGTTGTAAGACTCCTGAAAGACAGGGTTTATCTTACTCCTTTTGGGTTCTGGGGAATGGTTTTCATTATCTTTACTAGAGTTTCGACTTTTCCTGCAAATAAATTGTAAAGCCAGGAAATTATATCACAAAACAATCAACCTTTTGGGTAATTCAATTGTAAACTAGTAGCAACATATATGTATTTCACTTTGTCTGAGAAAATATGTTACTGTATCTTGCTCTGAGAAAGTTAAAAATCACAAATTTCTTATCACTCAGCATAAAAAAGAAATGCATAAAAGAGAAACTCAAAATAAAAAGGAAGCTGCAAATTGTCATTACAAATCCATGTCAATGCAGAATTCTAAGATCTTTTCAAAAAACAAACACAACACATTGCTGCTCCAACAAATTTAAAATTAGAAGCACATATCATCTGGCAGCACTAAGACTAAAAATATAAGACTGAAATTCTACACATGCTTAAGCTGTAATTTTAATCTCTCCAAATTAACAACATGATATTAATGGTTTAGAATAAAAACATAAAGAGCTTTATGGTTAAGATTTTAAATCTACCTAACTAAGTTCATTGTCTCCATTCCCTGAAATTACAATCCTACGTTATGTGACTTTTTAAAAAAAATGTTTTCTTTTTGGTGTTTTTTTTTTTTTGAGACACGGTCTTGCTTTTGTAGTTCAGGCTAGCCCTAAGCTTAGCCTCGAACTCACAGCAGTCCTCCTGCCTCTGCCTCCCGAGTGCTGGGATTACAGGCGTGAGCCACCGTGCCTGGCACTGTGGGATGTGGTACTGATTGCTGGTGGGTGTGAGTCTCCACACCTGGCATCGTTGTATGTGTTTACTGGGGATTGAATCCGGCCCCTTGCGCTTGCAAGGCAGGCGACAGAACCACTGAGCTAAATCCCTGGCCCGGTTACGTGACTTTTAACCCTTTCCACCATATGATAACTCTTAAGACATTAGTAGCTTCTAGTGTATATTTGCTGGTAAAGTCCCTTTCAAGTGGTTCAGGGACACTGGAGAAACATTTCGTGTATGCCATTAGATCATTACTGTTGTTACAGCAATAAGTATTATGACATAATAGCTACTTGGCTGTCACTTGACAAGTCACTTCACTTGACTATCACCATTCTTTTGTGGCTGACTATCTTAAAGCAGTGTTTTCTCAAAAATACTTTTATTTATTGGTAAGATAACATCTTCAGCCCCACATTCACTCTTAGCAAAAAATCCCCCTGCATTGTTTGACATTATAACTCTCGCGGATACCCTATAATGTATCAAGCACTCTGTCTACCTATCTCCTTAATGAGTACTTCTAAGTGTTTGGTACTTCTAAGTACAGTGCAATATCCTCTTTTTTTTATGGTTTTATTTCTCTCCAATCTTTCTTCTCTGTCTGGAAGACTGACCACAAAGGGAATCTTAGAGATCAGGTAGACTAGTACATCAAATTTTCTGTTCAAAAACAACTTATACAAAGTAAAACAATACATTTCTATTATGTAATAGAAAAAATGCTCTTCCCTGGGTCTACTTTCCTGCGCCAATTGCTAGTTTGCTTCACTTTTCTTCTCAAAATTTAGGAAATAGCATATCTAGAGAAGCTAACTGACTTGACAATAAAATAAATAAAGGGCAAAGTCAGGACTAGAAGGGAAATTCTCTTGAGTCTTGACCCAGTGCCCTCTGTGGGACCCTTCAGAAAATTAGTGAAGAATTTGATATATAATCACATAGTGTCTTTTCAGCAAATAAATTACTAGTATAAATGAATTCAGATTAATTTGGTGCTGTCTAAAGAAATTTTTTTTTCTGTAGCAAATAAATGATTCTTTCTGAAGGTATATCATGCATACCAAAGCCACAGTAGAAGTGTTAGCTAGACCTGGGAAGAGAAAGAACACTACAGTAAGACCAGGCTCACTTCAAACATGTTTACTGCCAACTGACGAGATTGAATCCAATGCCTCTGCACTGACCTATATCCCCAGCCCTTTACTTTTTATCATTCATGTGTTTATTGAAACAGACTCTTTAAGTTGTCCTAGCCAGGCTAAAACTTGTAATCCCCTGTTCTTAATTCCAGTAGTGTTTTGATAACTGAGCCCCTAAGTTCTTACTTAGTCTATTCTTCTTTATATTTCTCACGCCTCATTATAGGAACGAGATAAAAATCCAACAAAGCAAGGAAAATTGACCTTAACTCTTAGTACTAGATTATATAACCTCAAGATTCTTTACAAAGTCCAAGTTCTATGAATTAACTGTGATGCAGGACAAGGATCTTGCGAAAAGTGAGCCAGTGTTGACAGTCAACCAAAACATGAGGCAACAATAAAATATCTGCTGTATGTACCAATGAAATCCCGTTAGAATGTTACTGGGTTTTGAGGTTCTAGAGTCTCCTGGAGATAGTTTTAGAGACTATCTGAGCAAGAATTGTTCAAGACAAGCACAAATGGTAGCAGTTTTACTAAAGGTAGGAAAAAACCCAGGCAATACAGAAGGATTTTTGGCCAACTAAAAGTAGGGGAAAAAGTACAACCTATAGCATAAGGGTGATCACCACACAAGAAAAAACACAGTGGCTATCACTTAATGCAGACTGTTCTTTTGGTATTGCCCACTTCTCAGGCTGACATCAAGTCTAGGCCATCAGTCTTAATTACTTTTCTGTTGTTGAGACACAACACCTGTCCCCAATATTAAAAGAGTTAAAGTTTATTATGGTTCACAGTTTGCAAAGGTTTCAGTTCACAGTTAGCTGGATGCAAGGCAAGATGGCATGGTAGAGGGGCATCACAGAAAAGAAATAGTACATGGCATGGCAGGGCAGGCAGAGGGCAACAAAGCAGCAAAGCAACAAGAGTAGCAGCCCTGTTTCGGCCCCTTATATTCCATCCAGGCTGTAAGCCCTTAGGATAGAAACCATGTAGACTAGTACCTCAAACTTTCTGTTAAAAAAATTTATATAAAGTAAAATAATACATTTCCAATATGTAACAGAAAAAAAGTTCTTTCCTGGATTTACTTTCCTGTGCCAATTGCGAGTTTGAAAAACTCGGGTGGGTAACACTGACACTCAGGATGGGGCTCCCTTTTAGCCCCGGCACCACACACTTAATCCCCCCATCACATATTTAATCCCACTATCACACACCCTAGATCCAGCCATCTCCAAAACTCTCCACCCCTAGCACCCCATGAGGCTTTACAGGACATCTAGATACAACCAATAACATTCTGGCCTGGCCCCCAAAACACTCATGTACATCCCTTTATGTAAGATGCTTCCAGTTTTGGCTTTCACATGTCTGTTTCTCATATCTCAAAATACAGTTAATTTTAAATATTAATTATTTTTATTGGTAGAATTAAATATACATAGTGATCACATTCATAATATGGAATTTGTATCTGTACATGATATATCTTGACTCATATTTTGTTTTGTTTTGTTGAGACAGGGTCTCACTTTTGTGGTTCAGGCTGGCCCTGAGCTCAGCCTCCAACTCACATCACAGCAATCCTCCTGCCTCTGCCTCCCGAGTGCTGGGATGACAGGCGTGAGCCACCACGCCCGGCACTGTGGTATGTGGTACTGGTTGCTGCTGGGCATGAGTCTCCACACCCAGTATGGTATGTGGTTATCGGGGATTGAACCCGGGCCCTTGCGCTTGCAAGCCAGGCGCCGGAAACACTGAGCTAACTCCCCGGCCCTTGACTCATATTTTTTCCCATTTCCCTCCCTTCCTTCTACCTCTCTTGTCTTTATTGTTCCCAAGAGCTTTGTTTCAATTTTATCTTTCTTTTCTCATTTTTTCCTTTCCTCTTGGTTCCTTTCCCTCTTCTTCTTCTCTTGTGGGTCATCCCATTTGAACATTTTCTTCCTATTTCTCATTATCTGTTATACATTTTGGCCCTCATTTATGGCTTCAGTTTCTCACACCAGAGGAACAGCATGATATTTACACATGTGTGTCCAATTTATTTCACCTAAGAATGGGGTCTCTAGGTGCAGCCAGCCATTTAGCTAGAAATATCTCAACTTCACCCTTCTTTATGGCTAGTAATACACCATTGTACTAAAAAAAAAAATCACATCTTTATCCATTCATTGATTGATAGACACTTAGGTTGTTTCCAATATTGAGCTATTACAAGGCGTGCTGCTATAAACATGGGTGAGTACATATCGCTGTGGTATGATTCTTTTAATTCTTTTATAAAAATAATGAAAAAAAAAGAGAGCTAGTTCTCTGAGGAATCTCCACACTGATTTCCACAGCGACTGCACCAGTCTACACTCCCACAACAGTGGAGAAGGGTTCCATTTTCCTCACCGCCCTGCCAGCCTTTGTTACTAGTGGACTTCTTGATAATAGCCATTTTTTTCTGAAGTGAGATGAAATTGTAGTGTTTGAGTGTGCATCTCTTAAATGACCAGTGATGTTGAACACTTTTTCATATATTTATTTGCCATTGTTACTCCATCTGAGAAGTGTGTATTTGTTGCAGATGCCCATTTTTGGATTGAGTATTTACATTAGAGGGGTTAATCTTTTTTTAGATATTTATATATTCTAACATTAGTCTTTTGTCTGAGGAATGGCTGGCAAAAAAATTTTTCCAGCTCTGTTGGTTGTCTCTTTACTCTGTTGGTGATTTCTGTGAAAAGATTTTTTAATAAAATGAGATCCCAGTTGTTGATTCCTTGTAATATATCCAGTGTAACTGGGATTTTCTCCATAAAATCTTTGCCTACATCTATGTCCTCAAGAGTTTAATCTGTTAGGAGAACAATGTGAAAAACTGGAAGAGAAAAATTAGTCCTCTTAGAATAGCTATAAAATTAATGTAAACTAATGTGCCTCAGTTATTAAATATGCTGTTGCAACATTTAAGAATTAAGACAGAAACTTTGCATAGATATGGGATCAAATAATTCAGCATGTGTTATGGAAAACACTAACTTACTGTGGCTTGGTCTTCTTACAACACATATTTAAAAAATCTATTTAGTATTGTTTAGTGTAAATTGTTGAAATGCTTTTTCACCCATAGGAGTCAATATTTTTATATTTTCCTTCTTTTTCTTTATTTATCAAAATATTACTTAAGTTTTAGTCGTTGATGTACTGTGCTGACATGGGATTTGATTATTTGTTACTTAACATGTGTACATGCATGAAAGTATTTGTTGTTGCTATGCCTTGATAGTTACAATCCAACCTTAAGATTTTTCCAAATGTCTTAAGGTTACTATCAATTAAAGACTTTTTTACTCTCTTTTTGGCAGTATTACTTTTGTACTATTTCACAGTAAACATTTACAATCATTTAATTTCAGTAATTTCTTACCTCTCATCTATTTGAAATGAATGCAGATTTTAAGTATATATTACTCATTTTAATTTTCTGACCATACTGTCTTAAGAACTAGAAGTTAATCAGAAAGAGCAATTATGGAGTTTCTCTCTTATGTACAACCATGTATGATAACAAGTGTACATATTTCTTATTGATTTTTTGCCATTAATTTCCCCAAAATGAATAATTACATGGTAGATTCTGGCTCCCAAAGGGAAGAAAATGGTTGCTTCATAATATTTTAAAATAAGAATTATAGGTCCAAGAATTTTTTTCAGTAGTGCCACATCTGCCTCACAAGCTCAAGGTCCTGAGTTTAATCCTAGATACTGGAAAAAAATGAATAAATGATGATATAATAAATATAATATATATATTATATATTATATTATATATTATATATTATATATTATATAAAATGAATAAATAATGATGATATAATAAATATAATATATATTATATTATATATTATATATTATATATATTATATAATATATATAATATATAATATATAATATATATAATAAATAATGATGAGTAAGGATTATAAAACTAAGGGGATCTAAGAAATTGGACATGATTGTAATTTAAGAGGCTAAAATTTATTTTTTTAGAGAAGTATAATTGG
>PVIR01041701.1:0-12616 GCA_004026965.1 Petromus typicus | reverse complement strand
CAAGGGTGTCTGGGCCATCCTGAGCAACTCCACATGGGCTTCTTCTATATGGCATCCAGACAAGTCAGTTGGAAAACAGAACGCAGAGCTCAAAACCAACGCTCATGTAGTTCCTGTGTCTCCACTCTATGGCACACTCACACTTAGGAGTTCAACTTAGATGTCATATCATTGATCCCAACCTCTTCCCCTTCCCTCCGTCTCTGTCCATACAAAGCTGTCTCTCCCAATTCTGGCTTGTTGATCTCAGCCAGGACAAGGCCACTGGTAGTTCCCATGCAAAGAAAAAAGGCAAAGAAGGCCAGCGTGGCCAGCTGTCTTTGCTCTGGAGCCAACATTTTCTCTGGCAAGAATGTTTTGCTTCCAGCATCAGGTTACCAAATGCTGAAATGCAGATCCCCGCTGCCACCTCAGACCCTGGAGTCACCCCATCTTTTGGGTTTTAGCAACCTCAGAATTCTGTGTTGAGAAACAAGGGTGGAGGGCAGGCCAGATGCAATCTTAAGGGTATTGTTGGGAAATAGAGGGTGGAATAGATCTTTAGATTTTCTCAAGTTTGTATTCCAGGAACATCTTGGTACTAGGGAGGAAGCTGCATAAGGCATTCTTGTTGGGTCCTATTGCATGGATAACCAGAACTGGGTATCAGGAGAGGTTCAAAAAGAAAAATTTCCTGTCTACAAGGATCCAACCATCTCTTAGAGAAAGAAGACTTATTAGCCAACAGGAAGGAATGTATTCACTGGGAACAGTGTATAATCACGACAAGGAAGGAAGGAAACCAGAGGAGCTCTCAGGAAGTCCTCACAGGGAGTGGGGACTTCAGTCAGATCATAAAGCCTTTGGACAGGAAAAAGTGTGGATGGAACACATACCAGGAGACCCCAAGCAGAGTGGAGAGGACCAGAATGGGAAATTAGTGTGATGTGCTTGAAGGATGCTGTGTAATACAGCAAAACAGCTCCTGGGACAGACACCAGCAAACCAGGAGCTGTCAGGAGTCAGGCCCCAGGTTGTTAGTTTATATAATGTTATTCATTGGTTTATATATTATCATTATTTATAATTACCCTGGAAGGTAAGGTTGTCCCAAAGGTATGGAGGAAGAAGATAAGAGGCTACGTCACTTGCCCAGGGCTCCACCTCTTCCCCCACAAAGCTCTGAGATTTGTGTCTCTTGTCTCTGTGTTTAATTGGGCCCAACTTCTGCTGCGTATGTAGTGATAAGAGGAATAATATCTCCTATTAAATATGAGTATTTCCCTACAGGAGATCCATCTTGATTGTTTCCCCACAGTATATGACATGTCTAACAAACTTAAAGTCATATATTTACTCAGTCCTTAACTTACTCATGTGGTGGGCTAGTCTCCTGAAAGGAGCAGATGTTAAAAGTCCTCAACTTCAGGACACCACTGACTTCATCAAACCATGATTCTCCAAAAAGAGGAGGGCAGACCTGCACCTAGCTGTTGAACTGAAACTGAATTGAGCCAATGGTCTTGAGGTGCAGTTGGTAAATTCAGTCTCCCATGCACAAGGCACAGGGTCTTAATTTAATTCAAACTCCTGACTGCAAACTAATTATTTAAGAAGAGACCCTCTGCCTCAGAGAAGTTAAGCAACTGATATAAATTTGCAAAGCTAGGGAAAGACAGAGATCAGAGACAAGCATGGGATTCTGCCTCACTCCAAACTGGAGCTGGTATCGATATGCAATGCTGTACTCTTCTTCATGAGGCCCATGTGCCTGAGCAGCCACAGTAGGCAGGAAAAGGAGCTGCCTAGAGACTACCCTTTCTTGAACAATTAGCTCATTTGCCTTTTAAGAAGCCAGCACTCCAATGATCTACCAAAAGATCTGTGCTCTGCGGGTCCAGGGTGCTGCAGAGACCAGGGCCTGTAGGACTCCTCCTTCCCCAGGTCACGTCACAGGCACTCCTTCCCCACAGTGGCACACTCTGAAATTGGCAGGGAAGTAAGTGCCACCCAAGCCTTGGGGCCCAGTCTGTAGGCCTTAGGAAAAGCTGATGGTGTGGGCAGAGGAGCACCATGGGACTTAGCTAGCTTTCTCTCAGCAGGCCAAACACCAGGCCCAGGTGCCGGGGCTGCGGGTCATAGGCCCTGGGATGGGAAGCCATTAAGCGTCCTCTCCATTCTGGCCACAGGTATTGTTGCAGCCTGGTGACCTCATCCTGCTGGCAGCCCTGGCGTGACAGAGGCAGGGTGGCAGAAGGGGGAGGGGCTAAAGGAGTCACAGCAGCTTCATCCACCGCTGAAGGCCACATGACTCCCAACTAGAAGACTTCAAGGAGACATTAATAATTACACTAAGACAGTGAGTGTCAGCTGGAACTGGGATAAACAAGGGCATTTATCTCATTGGGAGGGCTCAGGGCAAAGTCTTTTAGGGAGTGGCTGTGAGGACTTTGTCTTTTAAGGAAAAATAAGTTAATTTGGGTTTTAGGTTGATTCCTCCCAGAGAATTATTTTGCAGTCCTAGTGTTCTTCCTTTGCCTCCTCTAGCGGAAGGGTTTGTAGCCAATGAAATCTAGCAGGAGAGACTAGAGACAGTGACTACTAACTTAGAGACTCATGGATAGATTGTGGCCATTCTGTTAACTGCATAACTTCAAGGGAGCTGCTGCCCAGAAGCCCCTGCCCTGAATGGTTCTGCTCCCTCACTTGGACTTGGCCAACAGCAGACCTTGCCTGGCTTTGGAGGCAAAAGTGGAGCAGAGGCCATGGCTGAATTAAGGTGGCTGAGATCCCTCTGGATAGTGATAGCAGACACAAAAGGGCGGAGTATAGCCCAAATTCTCCTCTTTCTCCTCTTCTCCTCGTCCGGCTCTTCTCAATCCTGACCCAGCCTTCCAACAAGGCTGCTGACCATCACCACATACTCCTGTCCACTTCTCCCCTGTTCCCTTTCTTGGGACTCCTTCAGTGACTGGGCTTCTCAGACTGACTCCTTTGCTGCTCTGCCCAGCCCCTCCTTTACACTGTGTAAAGGTTCATCCCTGTGAGAAACCTCCAGCTGCACAACTCCCAGTGGATCTGTCTCCGTGATCAAGCCCTGAATGTATGTGGGAGAGCCGGCCCCTTAAATCCTGTGCAAGTGTAGGCAGGTGGTGTTCATCATAGCCTCTTGTTGCTTCCACATATGCTGGGGGCTCTAAGGAAGCTTCAGAGGACAACACAGAGTAGACCAGGTGGGATACAGTCTCCTAAGCCTTAAGTTCCTGCAATCAAAGCCTAGTTCTGCGTTGGGCAAGTCCATAGCCTTTTTTCTCTGTCTAGTTTCACCAAGGTTCTTTCTCAGAATATGAAACACTGACTTACACCAAAGGAAAACACACAGAACTCCACCACGCCTGACTTCTTGCTCACCCTCACACCCCTGCAAATCACTCCTTGGGGTAGGAAGCTGGGGCAGGAAAATTTCCAAAGGCCATTCTACAAGGGCCAGATGAGGAAAGGCAGCATTTGAAAAATCAAGGAGGGAGAGCAGAGGCAGGTGCTACGTGGAGTGTGTCCTCACACGGCCTCCCCAGGTGCCTGGCTCGGAGGCTTTCAAGGATGCATTTCAGAGGAGTGTCACTTTTCAAGATGCCCATCTCTTTCAGGGCCAGCTCTCTGTGTTGTCATGGTATCAGTGAGCTGACTCACTGGACCTGACCAAGCCTGAGCCGGCCTTACTCCCTCCGCTCTGTGGAAGAATAAGTAGCCCACTCGGCCCAGATTGCACCCCCTCCCCTTCTCACGGGCACTGATGCTCCACATCACTTCACGGATTCCTCTTTCTAAGCCTGAACTCCACGCTGCACTTTGCTGAACACGTTCTTACACCACCGCGTCCCTTGAGCACCTAAATGAGATCCCTATGCATCAGCCTCAGCCACTTTGTCAATCCCAGCTCCATTCAGCATCTTGTCCACTGGATTCTAGAGCACGTCCTTTGAGTCACAGGTAGCAATGGACAAACAGTGACTCCATGCTGAGGAGTGAGGTGATGGAATGAGATCAAGAGGTGCCCAAATGCAGAGACCTCCAGGGAAAGGTTAAGTGCCAACATTCAGGCCCACCAGCCTCTCCAGCAGACAAAAGCTTCCATCAGAACATCTGTTTCACTGAACATCTGCTTTTAGGCTCCTCCATGAGGCTCCCAAAGCAGGTCACAGAAATCCAGCAAGCAAAGCCAGCCACTCACAATATGTCAGGGGATTCCTCACCCAGGTTCTGTTGTTTGGGTTCCTGGGCTGATCCAAGCTGATTTTCACTTAAATCAGTAATGGAAATTTGTCTCAAGCCCACTCGGAATCTTCAGGTCCACACCTCAGAACAGATTGGGCTTTGACACTCCGAGTCTTCACAATCTTTCCTTAGAATTATGCAGCTCAAAGCCTTCTTACCCAAACTCTTTTCTCTGCCTAAGCTTAAAGTCATTCACTCTTCCTCTTCAGGCCTGAGACCTTTCTAACCCTCCCATAGCGGTTCCCACTTCCCCGAAGGAACAAAGTGTGGTTTGAAAACCGACACCAACAGGGCTACCTAGGACGCTGTTAGAAATACACACTCAGAGCTTCCACCTGGGTTTTCTTTAGTGTGTGTGTGTGTGTGTGTGTGTGTGTGTGTGTGTGTGTGTGTGTGTGTGTGTGTGTGTTTTGCAATAGGGTCTCGATTTTTAGTTCAGGCTGGCCCTGAGTTCAGCCTCAAACTCACATCACAGCAATCCTCCTGCCTCTGCCTCCCAAGTGCTGGGATTACAGGCGTGAGCCACCATGCCCCACACTGGTATGTGGTATTGGTTGCTGCCAGTTGTGAGTCTCCATGCCCAGTATTGTATGTGGTTACTGAGGATCAAACCTGGGCCCTTGCGATTGCAAGACAAGCACTGGAACCACTGAGCTATATCCCTGGTTCCAGCACTATGTTTTAACAAATCCTCCAACTTGAAAAACTAGAATAGAATGGCAGGTACTAGAAGCAAGAGAGCTAGGCAAAGCCCAAGGAACATTGCCATAGTGTGAGGCCATTGCTGAAGGTAAAGAGAAGGCCTGTCTACATGTGAATTAGTTTGAAGGAAGCCTGGCCATCCACAGGCAGCAGAAGTCCAGGAATCTGTTCCTCCATAAGCCTGCTCTGGTCTCAGAGGAGTCAGAGCACATGTCCTTGTAAACGTCACAGCTTGC
Source organism: Petromus typicus (assembly GCA_004026965.1). NCBI lineage: Eukaryota > Metazoa > Chordata > Mammalia > Rodentia > Petromuridae > Petromus > Petromus typicus. The sequence goes on along the minus strand of PVIR01041701.1, from coordinate 7,424 downwards.
CCTACCGCAGAGTATATGTTCCTGAGAGCTGAGGCATTTTAGCAGTTAATGGGCTGCCATAAATTGTCAGCTGGAGCCACGTTGAGGCTGCAGGGAAGGCAAGGCCGCTTGGCCTAAGCCCCAGCATGACAAAAAGGTGTCTGCTCTCTCTGAGCCAGCTTGCCTAATGAGGAAGCACCAGCCTAGACAGGGAAGGATGGGCAGGGCTCTTCCTTAGCCAGCTCAGAGCACAGGCTGGCACTGACTTCCATGACTTGGAAACATCTTGAGCTGGGAGAAAGGGGACTGGCCAGGATCCCATTCCAGGCTGCCCTACTTCAGTGGGCAACCCGGAAATGGCACGATGCCCCCCCCACCTCAGCCCTCCTCTCCCGTCACAGCCTTCATTGAGATTCTTCCCCAGATGTGTTTCAATTATGAAGAAAGATTCACAAAGGGGAAATCCAGCAGAAAATGACCCTGGAAACCCCAGGATGCTTGGGTTAGTTAGCCCCCCAGAGGAGATCCTTCTCCAGGATCCCAGTAGCAGGCCCTCCAGTTCTGGGCCACAGGAGGAGATGTAGGATGGACTACTGGAGGCTATCGCAGAAACTTCGAGTAGCAACCACCTGCATGATGGGCCTGTGGACACAGGCATAGCGACACAGCTCAATGGCATCATCCGGTATCTTCCTGGGGCTGTCCCTTATTTCATAAGCACAAGACAGGGTGTTGGGCCAAACTGAGGGAGAGAAGACAGTGTTTCCCTTTTTAATCCATCACATCAGGATAATATTTGTTTCATATTTTTTGTAGTTTTGATTTTCACTGGGTAAACCTGCACTTGGAAAAAAATCATCAGAAGGATATAATGGTTTAAAAAACAAAAATGAAGGGATATTGTGGGAGTTCTTTTATTATAGTCTCTGCCAATTAAGAATGTAGCCACTGGGTCTCAGGATTTGCAACGGGGACAACAGTGGGACCCTCTGAAGAACTTGCAGAGAGAGAAAGCTTTGTGGATGCAGTGGGGAGAGCCACTAGAGACCCTTCCTAAGTTCTCTGCCTTTCCTGCTTCTATTCATTCTCCTCATCTCTGCCTCTTTTCTGCATCCGGGATATCCCATCTAAGAGATGCCAGACCTCAGGATATGAAAAGCTTCATATTGCTTCCAGGCACAGCCTTGATCAATGTCCTTCAAGGGACACTATACTTTCTGAATTGTGGCTATTAGGAGCTTAAAGTGTTGGTAATGTGTACCTGCTGGAATTTCCTTCCAGAGGAGGCAAAATTGCACCTTTGAAATATTGTTTTAAACAGTGAGACACACAAAAATACTGACACATTTTGATCATGCCCAGCACCCACAATATCTAGTATAGAGGCTATGGTGGTTAATTTTATGCATCAACTTGACTAGACTACAAGATGCACAAATAGCCAGTAGAACATTATTTCTGAGTGTGTCTTGGAGGGCCTTTCAGAACAGATTAGCAAATGAGTCAGTAAACTGAGTAGAGAAGATACAGCTTCCCCAGTGTGGGCCAGCACCATCCAATCCACAAAGGGCTAAGAAAAACTTGCTCTTTTTTTAGGTCTGAAACATCTGTCTTCTCTCACTTTCAAACAACATCACTCCTAGTTCTCAGATCTTCAAATTTGGATTGAATGGGGCTAGGGATTTACCTCAGTGATTCCAGCACTTGCAAGGTCCCAAGTTTGATCCTCAGTAATGACATACAACAATTCTGAGCATGGAGACTCACACCCACCAGCAATCAGTACCACATACCACAATGCTGGGCATGGTGGCTCACACCTGTAATCCTAGCACTCAGGAGACAGAGGCAGGAGGATTGCCAGGTTCAAGGCTGAGTTCAGGATCCGCCTGGACTACAAAGAGAGACCCTGTCTCAAAAAACTAAAAAAAAAAAAAAAGAAGAAGAAGAAGTGGATTGAATGGAACCACTAAGTTGTACTGAATTTATTTCCTGTTTTTCAGCTTGCAGACTATGAGAATTATAGGCCTCTATAATAATGTGAGCAATTCCCACACTAAATCCCCTAGTATCCCCTATACTATATAAGTATAGAAGCAGCCATATCCTATTGGCTCCAGTCTCCTGGCAAAACCTAAAGAGGATGTGTACTGAGTACTTACTCTGTCCCAGCTATTCCAGCATTATCTACCCCAGTCCTTAGGATAGCAACCTCAAGAGCCAAGATTAGTGTCCTCACTCACAGCTAAGGTACATGAAACTCAAAGAAGTTAAGGAACCTTCCAGATGACACACAATTACAAAAGTGGAGGAGCTGAGAGGGACTAGAGTGTTTCCATAGTCTCAAATCCAGGGCAACTTTCTGCCAGTGGCTTCATCAGAGATTCTGAAATGTCAGAATCAAGGAGCCACCTCACGGCTGATACACAGAGCTGAACTTTCTAAGGGTTAATCAGCCCTGAACTCGATGTCTGTGGTACTAGTGCAGGACCAAGCATGGTACAAGGAAAAGAATCATGTCCTTGGCACTCCCAAGCCTAAGGCGGCTTCCCAAAGAAACAAGATTCACACAGGCAACAGCGTGAAATGGGCTCTCGTTCCCGCCAGGGCCAGAGCTGTGAAAAATGAAAGTTGCCTCTTTATGGTTTTTTCTTTACCACATACTTTGGAGTCACAACTGCACTTTAAAGAGAGTGTCAGATGGATGGAATTGGTCAAGGTCCAAGATAAATGTTTGATGTTTGTTTTTAAACCCAGTCTCCTGAGCTGAAAACTCAGCAAGGGGAAATTTCCTTTTACAGGCATTCCTGGGCACAGCCAGAGAGCTGCTTGGGTGGGGGAAGATTTTCTTTTCTTGTTTAGAGACTCAGGGGTACAAACTAAGGGTCATCTGAATAAGCTAGTCACAACTTTTAAAGGGTATAAGTTCTCATGTGATATACAGATAGGACAGAACCTGGTTAAGGAGAATGAGTACTTTAGGTTTGGAGACTAAAAATGAAGAAGTGACAGCCCTAAGAAATTGGGCCCAATTCTGACTGTCTAGGAATTACTCCCAAGTACCTTCCTAGGCCAGTGGGATTCTGGCAGGTACCAGAGACCGCATTAAGTAAAATTCTGGCCAAACCAAATAATTTCTTCAGTCAACAACCCATCAACATGCCAGCAGCCTGCTCTCCTCCCAGACAGAAGAGCATGGTGGTTAGAATGTCCAGCATTGAGTCAGGCGCGGGCTCAGAGCCCAGCCTTGCCCTCGCCAGCCATATATGATCATTGGTAAACTGCTTACTAAGCCCTGATTTCTTCTCTGTAAACTCAGAGTAATAGGAATGCCCCACAAAGGGTGATTGTGAGGATTAAATGAGATGATGCTGGTAAAGCAGCTTATGCAGTTTCTGGTTACCAAGTCTTAATATTAAGTTTTAAATGCATGAATGGTTTAAAACATACAAAAATTAAATGTAAAGCTTAGAAAAGCTGTCTGTATGCAGGATTGAGGACTAAATTTAAATCACTGTGATAACTTTTGTTCAAGAGGAGTGTTGCGGGCTGGGGATTTAGATTAGTGGTTCTGGTACCTGTCTTGTAAGCGCAAGGGCCCGGGATTTGATCCCCAGTAACCACATAAAATCCTGGGTGTGGAAACTCACGCCCAGTAGCAACCAATACCATATACCAGTGCCAGGCGTGGTGGCTCACGCCTGTAATCCCAGCACTCGGGAGGCAGAGGCAGGAGGATTGCTGTAATGTGAGTTGGAGGTTGAGTGCAGGGCCAGCCTGGACTACAAAGCAAGACCCTGTTTTAAAAAAAAGGAATGTTGAATTTCCATTTCCAGGAAGATAAAGTAGACAGACCTATTATCCGTATTCTTGCCACTACATTCAACTAAAAGTCCTGGATATTATATATAAAACAAACACACAGACAGAAAGTGGGAGGCCAGAAAGCAGACAAGCTAGGGTTCTGCAACTCAGGGATAACACATGGTAGTCTCCCTGGGCTTTCTCTTGTAGACCGCATTTGCAGTTGAAGAATATGGCCAACAGACAAGAAGACAGACCAACCTTGACGAAGTCCTCCTCTCTCCAGGTAAGGAAACAAGCAGCCTAACAAGATATAATGTTTTAGACATTAACTAAATAGCCACACATTATAAACATTACAGAAAAGCTGTGGTTTCACTACCTCTAACACTAGCAAAAGTCCACTGGGGAGCCAGTCCTCATCATGCTCACCAAGCCGAAACAAGGTGCCACCAACATCCTCACAAGGTGCTGACACAGAAAACTGAGACAAGATTTGTCCATGAGGAAACAAGGCATCTATCCTCACTGCAGAGCTGATCAGAGAAGACCATGTGGAAAGCACTAACAAGGCATTTTTCTACCTTTTCCAGTGAGGAGATTTGAGGGGAGGCCTAGTGAGGAGCTGGAAATCCAACCCTGATCAGCAGTGAGGAGAGCTCTTCCCAGAGGTGTTGTTGGACCATGAGTGTGGAACTTGGACTTGTATTTCTGTTTGGCAATAGCCAGATGTCCTTGCCCTGCAGGAATGGTGTGTAAGGGAGAAAAGCTGAAACAAAGGTGTAAAGAAGATTCAGTTTCATAACACAGCAGTCAAACTATACATTTCAATTGAAAATTGTTCATCATGCCAACAGCCAGCAAAACAGTTTGAAGAAAGACATCTATAGGCACCTACACAAATATTATGGATGCTTTAAAACTATCTGACAAGTATTAAATAGCCATGATAAAAATGTGCTAGTGAACTAATTATGGGCATGAATGAAACAAATGAAAAAATATATAAAACCTACATAAAGAAATAGAAAGTCTAAACTAATAAATAGAAGAAGATGTAAAGATCCAAGTGGAAATTTTAGAACTACCAACAATGTAACAACTCAACTAATAGGCTCAACAACCAGACAAAGAGAAGAGATTAAAGAGCCAGTGAACTTGTAAGATATCACAATAAAAAATACTTAAATTTAGCAGCAAAAAAAAAAAAAACAGACTGAAAAAATACAGTACAGTGTTTGTAAATTATAACAAAAGGGAAGAGCAACCCTCAAGTTATCAGTGCCTTAAAAGGAGAGAAGAAAACCCCAGCTGAGGGTGGGGGATTTAGCTCAGTGTCTCTGTGCCTGCCTTGCAAGCTCTTGTAAAATCCTGAGTTTGATCCCAGGTAACCACATACCACAGTGCCAGGCGTGGTGACTCACACCCAGCAGCAATCAGCACCACATACCACAAAGCCAGACATGCTGGCTCATGCCTGTAATCCCAGCCCTCTGAAGGTGGAGGCAGGAGGATTGCTGAGTTCGAGGCTAAGTTCAGGACCAGCTTAAACTACAAAGCAAGACCCTGTCTCAAAAAAAAAAAAAAAAAAAAAAAAAAAAAAAAAAAAAAAAAAAAAAAAAAAAAAAAAAAAAAAAAAAAAAAAAAAAGGCACAGCTGAAAAAAATCTTAAATAATATCTGAAAATCTCCTAAATTTATCAAAAGATATAAACACACAGGTTCAAGAACCTGAAAAAAAAAACCCAGAAAGAGTAAACACAAAGCAATCCACACCAACACATGTCACAGATAAACTTCTGAAAACTAAAAGCAAAATTTAAAAAAATTCAACATGGGAGGAGAAACTCTTTGTGTAGAGGAGACAGTGGGTTTCTCACTAGATACCATGAAGGCCATAAATAATTGAAATAGTGAGAACTAAGAATTTATCAGCAATAGGCCTTCCACACACAAAAAAAAATAAGTAAAACAGCTAAGAGAAGGTCTCCCTTAGCAGAAACGAAATGATAAAAGAAGGAATCTTGGAACATCAAGTAAGAAAAATTAGAAAGAATAAAATGTGCATAAATATGATATATTTGCTTTTTCCAATTTGTTTTAAAATATTTTACAGATGAATCAAAACTTGCAACATTATCTGATACAATTCTAAATGTAAATAGAGAAGATATTTAACATAATTATGTTATAATCGAGATAAGGCTGAGGAATATAAAGAAAGGAAAGTCTCTGCATTTCATTCAAATTGGTAAAATGACCACACCAGGAGACTCTGGTAAGCTACACACATACAATGTAATATCTGCAACAACCTCTAAGAATATCATACAGGGTTATAATCAAAATCAGAATTCTAGCCAAGTGTGATGGCTCACATTGTGATTCCTGCAATCAGGAGACAGAGGCAGGGGGATTGCCACAAGTTCAAGGATAGCATGAGCTACATAGGGAGTTCGGGGTCAGCCTGAACTACAAAGTGAGTCCCTGGATCAAAAAAACTAAAAGAGAAAAATTAAAATAAAAAAACAGAATTCTAAAACCCCACAAGAAGACACTTGCTTTAAATGTAAAGACTAATATGTTAATCAAAGAGAGATATTGGCAGATTGACTTAAAAACATAGCCCAACTATGTTTCTTTTACAACATACTTCAAATACAGCAGTATAAGCAGCTTTAATGTAGAAGGATGGAGTTCATATATCATGCAAACATTAGTCAGGAAAAAGAGGTGTCTATGTTGATACCAAATAAAGTAGACTTCAAAGCAAAGAAAACTACCAAAGACAGAAAAGGAGGTTTAATAATGAAAAAAGGGTGAATCCACATAACAACCTTAAGTATGTATGTAACAAACAACAGAACTGCAAATTATATGAAGAAAAAGCTGACAGAACCAAAAAGAGAAATAGACAAATCCACAATTTTATCTGGAGAGTTCAATTCTACTCTATCAACATTTTAAAAATAAACTAGAGAGGAAATCAGAAATTACACAAAAGAACTGAACATTTTTCATAAACCAAGATAATCTAATTGACATTTGCATTCATTCACCAAGAATAAAGTTCACCATCTTTTCAACTGCCCACATAGCATACACATGCTAAAACATATTCTGGGCCATAAAAAAAAAAAAGAACGATTTTTTTAACTGATATTTTGAGGAATGTATGCTCCAACTACAGTGGAATCAAACTAGAAATGAATTACAGAAACACAATGAGAAAATAGGCAATACATTTCTAAATAATCCATAGCTCAAAGAGAAAATCTCACCCAACCCAAAACTGGGCATCTGAGATGAATACACATTTCCCAGGTGAAGAAATGCAAATGGAAAATAAATGTATAATAAAACGTTCAACATTACTGGTCATTTGAGAGATGCAAGTTAAAACAATGCTGAGACTCCAGCTCACAACAGGCAACCAACAATGTGGAAAAAAATCTTTACCAGCTGTTCCTCAGATAAAGGGCTATTATCTAGAATATATAAAGAGCTCAAAAAAATCAGCCCACCCAAATTTAACGACCCAATTCAAAAATGGGCATCTGAAATGAACAGATATTTTTCAGAGGAAGAAGTAAGAGCAGCTAAGAAGCATATGAAGAAATGCTCAACATCATTAGTCATTCG
>PVIR01041700.1:0-12612 GCA_004026965.1 Petromus typicus | reverse complement strand
AATTTCTCTAAGCTTACTTTTCAACGTCAAATAGCAGCAACAAACCTCCCTACATAATTATTCTCCAGCAACACTGTGTGAGGAAGAGAATTAAATGAGATAATGTATGTAAAGTGGTTAACAAGGTAACTGATAACATACACACAGGAAACAGTCCCTTTAAATTGTGGTTCTTGGAAAGAAGGGAAGAAATATTTTTAATCTTCTTGATTAATCTTACTTCCAAGATGAGATTTCCAAGCCAGATACTGTGAAGTCTGGCCTTGTAGACTGAGCAAGGACCTAGCAGTCGCCAGACAAAGGAGTCCCGTTGCATAACGGCCAATTTTCTTCACTTCATACTTTCCAGAGAAGGACTGCAGACAAACCAGCGCACTGATTCTTCCCACGTGGCTGTAAGGGCCACAAATAGCCACGTGCATCCACCGGTGGAGGGTTTTGGGAGCACTGTTCTATCCACATTCATTTGTTTCGTAGGATCTGCTTGATTCCTTTGAACAGCTAGAGTTTAAATATGTAGACTGCATTGTCACATAAATATGGCAGAATGAAACTAGAAGCTGTTGACCAGTGTCCTTGCTGGTTCTTCTTTTTCTTCCAATAAGAAGTAAGATTGAAAGGGGAAAGTCGTATTTGTAAAAACCTTCCTCTCAAGAAAAGCTCTACCTTACTTTTTGAGAGGCTCAGAAGTAGACTCGCCCTCAGTCGTTTAACTCTGTAAACTTCGTAAAGTTCACTGCAGAGCTGTGGCCTCTGCAGATTTTGTTACAATTCAGGTTTGGAACCTCAGCAGACTCCGCTCGCTTGAGCTTAGAAATACCTTGGTTGTTAGAGGATTGTTTTACTCGCGTCTGTTATAGGTGGAAATCTGTGCACTGTTCTAACCAATGGCACTTGTAGTCTGTTTGTTGGACTAGCCAATGAGAAGTGAGAGTTTGTAACCAATGAAATGAGACGAAAGTGTAACTCCACCCTAATTTCAGGAACATTCTGCGACTAGGGCATAAAAGCTGGCTTCTGACCAGCTCCTTTACCCGGTGATTTACTGGAAGATCCTAGGCTGGCTCGCAGGCGTTAGAATAAAGCTGCACACTTTGCTTTCAAACTCCTAAGCGTGTCTTCCGTGCTCCTGGACTAGCTGGTTTAGCTGGAGTTTTGCCACTTCAAGATGAAGGGAGCATTCAGGGGATTTTAAACCAGTTTCCACATTGAGGTTTTTTTTTTTTTTTTTTTTTTTTCTCTTTTTTTGAGACAGGGTCTCGCTTTGTAGTTCAGGCTGGCCCTGAGCTCAGCCTCCAACTCACATCACAGCAATCCTCCTGCCTCTGCCTCCCAAGTGCTGGGATGACAGGCGTGAGCCACCACGCCCGGCACTGTGGTATGTGGTACTGGTTGCTGCTGGGCGTGAGTCTCCACACCCAGTATTGTATGTGGTGACCGAGGATCAAATCCTGGTCCTTGCGCTTGGAAGACAGGCGGGGGAACCACTGAGCTAAATCCTCGGGCCTCTGCATGGAGTTTTGAAGAGAGTAGTTGTCACATCTCTCTTGATACCCTAGGCTTTCTACTACAAGGACTTTGTTGTTGTTGCACAAAAGGTGTTTTGTCTTGGAAGGAAAAGAGGAAGGCCGTAACTTCCCCTGCCAGTGGACTGGACTTACAGACTTCCTTCTCATATATAAAATAAGCCAAAAGTGAGACGATGTCGCTGGAAGAGAAAGGTATAAAAAGACCATGGCTTTCTCCTTAGGAGCTCCCTCGCTCTCCTATTGCTGGTTCTGACAGAAGCCAATTGCTGTGTCATGAGACAGCCCTGTGTAGTTGAACCAGTGTGAGCGACGGCGGATCCTCCGAGGCCTGTCGTGGGCTTGGGAGCCGATCACCCTTCTGTGGGCCCTTGAGATGGCCACTGCCAGACCGAACCAGATGGCAGCCTTATGAGAGACATCGAGCCAGAGACACTGCTGAAGCATGAAAGATCACTGGCCCGGAGAAGCTGTGAGACAATATATGTTTATTTTTCCGAGGGGCTAAATTTGGACTAATTTGTTGTATGTCAGTAGATAACTAATACAAGTAGCCTGTGCCAGATGATGTGAAATCAATTTTCTGTCCAAGAAGCAATAAAGAGCTGATTGCTTGTTGGTGGCAAAGGATATACAGGGACAACGTCCTGAGGCAGTGGTGGTTCTGTATCTTGGGACATGGACAAATGCTTGGAAAGGGTCTTCAAAGCAGAGAAAACATAAGCCTTGTTTCCCATAGAGGCGTAAAACTCCCCAAAGAAGAAAAGGATATCCGCTGCGTGGAGGTAAGAGTGGGTGGAGGGAACGGCCAGTATATCTAGGCCAAAGTTTACCCATAAAGAGCCAGATAGAAAGAATCATAGCCCTGTGGGACAGAGTTTCTGTCACACTACTGAACTTTGTTATGGGAGAGTGAGGCAGCCACCGGCAGAGTGTAAAAGAATGGATGTAGCTGTTTTCCAGTAAAACTTTATTGACTTAGCAGGAAGTAGGTCAGGTTTGGGCCCTGGGCCATAGTTTGTCAGGTTGAGAAGGGAAACTTAAGTGAAACCCCTGAGCCTCTGAAAGGCCCAGGAGGAGTAGAACAGGCCGAGACAGCTGCAGCCTTAGGGAGGCTCCTCTGTGAGGATGCAGGATCCACAAGGGGCTTGTGTCCCGGGGGGCGGAGCTGGGGTTCCAAGTTCCAGCAGCCTCAGGACTGGGAGGGGGACTGATGCCGAAAGCCTGTGTTACAGTTTAGAGGGAGAATGTTCCCCCAAGGTTTCCTGTGTTCAAAGTTAGGCCTTATGCAGGGGAAATGTATCATGCACCACAACACAGATCAGTGAAAGAATCCTCTGATGAACCCATTGGTGAATGTGCCCGGAAGAGGCGGTGCCTGGTCGGAAGAGGTGGTCCCTGGGGCCAGACTGTGAAGGGTATGTCCCCACCCTACCTCCTCCCTTTACTCTCTGGTCCTGGATGCGAAGCCGAGAGTGGCTGCCTCCACCAGGCCCTTTCTCTGTGCCCTTTCTGCCTTCAGAGAGTTGATCACAGACAGAAATTGTGAACCAGAGGAAACCTCTCCTCCCTTATGTTGTAAGTGTTGCTTATTTCATCTTAGCAGTGAGGAAGTGACAAAAACCATCTGATCAGGACTTTATACCACATCACAAGCCCGCGCAGATAAATGCAGTGCCGGGGATCTGTTCTCAGCCTGCAGTCTCTCCCTGAGGAGCTGAGGGCCGCGGGAGAGTACGCGGAGTTGACGTTGATGGAGTTCAAATCCCAAAGCCATTGCCTTCCTGGAATTGGCAGAATCGTTTTCCTTTCTCATCAGCAGTAAGTGTGTCTGGAGAATAAGCACTAGACAGGGGAGAAATGAACAAGGTGACCTTTTTGCACACCTTATCACTACGGTTGTGTGATGTTCATGTTTGCTATATTCATAGCAATAGCTGTGAGTAACATTCAGGGACGTTCAGATCTTGGAGTTGCAGAAAAGCAAAAGTTCAGGATGCCTGCACAGCAGTAGCGTTGCCTGCACATACACAGTGTGAAGGTGCAGTGCAAAATGCAATACAACCCCTGTGCAAAAGCAGGGGGAAAAGGTGCTATTACAGAGCTTTTTCCTTTCTCCCGTGGTCTTTTTTCAACTTGTTGTCACGTTTTCTGTGTGTTCTTTCAGTGTTCTAAGGAAAGAAAAATTAAGATTTTCATTATTAACACAAAGTTCCCTATTCATCTTTATACTGTATGGTGCCACTTTTAAATGCAAATGTAACCACATTTAACTGGAATCATCAGAATTGTGCAACTCTCTCATAGCTTCTGTGTGCTTGTAGGTATGGTTCATACCGGGAGAGTGGAAATGATTCACAGAACTAACTTAGCTGTTTTCATTGCACTTTGTGATGCGCACACATTCTGCCAACACTCCCTTTGGCCTGTAGATGAGTGAGGAAGGATGGAAAGGAAAAACACTCGTGGGCTGCCTGGTTTCCGTTTCTTGTATTTTCAGCATTGGGGGACTAGCAAGGGGAAGAAACAGGAAGAAGCATGGATCCGGGAGCCTGCTGCATTTGTTTGTGAGGGCAGCCAAAAATATCACAGACGAAGGGGCTTTGACAAAAGAAATTTATTGTCTGAAAATTCTGGAGGCTTCATCTCTGCGATCCAAGTGTTGGGAGGTTTTGCTTCCTGTGAAGGGGCTGGGAAGAGATCTTCCAGGCCTTTCTCTCAGCTTCTGGGAGTCTCCTGGCTTGTGGCATCACAGCTTCCACCTTGACATAGTGCTGTTCCACCTGTGGGACTGTGCCCACATTTCTCCTTTCCATAGGAACACTAGTCATGCTGGATTAGGGTCTGTGCTGTTCAGGGTGACCTTATCTAACGTCTGAAGGGGTCCTGTTTCCAAGTAAGGTTACACCCAGAGACTTCACGGTAGGACTTTGGCAGGACTAGGAGGGTACAGTTCATCTGGAACAGATCCCCTGACTGAGGTTCTTGAGTACCATTGCCTTCCTTCTGCAGATGAAGCACATTCTAGTCGAACGAAGTGTAACTTCTTGGGCTGTTTAGTGTCCCACTACATCATGGACTTTAGTCTTGCTCAAGTCCCACACACCTTGTGTCCCCTGGAATTCTGTGCTGGGAGGGGGCCATGGACACTAGATGCAGAACGTGGCAGCAAGGAACAGAGGCAGACGTGCCTATTGCCGGTATCTCGTCTGCTCATGTGCACACTCCAGGGTCCCCTTGGGCTTCACTTATGCAACCCAAGTTCAAAGACAAAATGATTTAAAATTTCCAAATGGCAAAAATTGTTCATTAAGGCCCTGTGTGTGACCCTGGATGGGCGGCACAGCCCCCAAATTTGTTCTGGACAGAATTATGACCCAGATCTCTTACCTGAACTAGCTTCCCATCCCTAGAAGCTCAATGATTCAGTCTAAGGACTGTGGGCCAAGAGTTGTGACAAGGACCCGAGTCTTCTTGCTGACTACTCTAGGAAAAGGTTTCCATTTTCTGGGGAGATGGAGGTGGGGAAGCCAGGAACACAATATGGATCCAGCATAATGCACACTGCCCTAATGATGGAATTGTTTTTCTGGGTTGTCCTGATGACAGTCCAAGGCCTTCTTTGGGTATCCCCTAACAAGGGGATGTAACAAGGACCCCCAAACACAGCTGTTTCCATTCACTTAGGATCTACAGGTATTTGGATTAAACTCAGTTGGCCTGATCCATTTGCTGGAGCATTTGTGGTCAGTGGCTGGGAACCGGCTGGCTTTTAAGGGATCAGTTTTGGATTGGGATTTCCCTACAGGATCTTATTTTCCAATGGGATCGTGTTTCCATGGGGACAGCAGGATTTCAAACACAGCAGAAGCTGTTGGACCTGTTCAGGCCAAGGACTGGAACGTGCTCTGTGTCCCTTCCACCACAATCTGTTACTGAGAGCAGGTCACAAAGACAACTCCGACCCAAGTGGTGGCTAATCAGACTCCACTTCTGTGGAAGAGCTACAGTTGCAGCCACTCTGTCATCTGCCACATTCCCTGCAGAGACCACTCTCTGTCTTCCTGCCTTCTCTGTAGGTTGGCTAAAAATCTGCCTGTTCCTGGTATCCTCCTTTTTTCTCCTCCTGTATGATCCGGGGCTGTTCGTTCAGGATATTTTATGCAGAAGAATCAGCTTATTTTAGAAATGGTTTGTGCCAATTGATAGATAATAAAGGAGAGTGTGCCAGTGAATACCAGGAGATGATCTTTGTAGTAGGAATTCTGGGCTTTTTGGGGAACCATGTCTTAATCTCATTTAGATTTTGAATTCTCACAGTCATAACAATCATTTGGGGAGCTTTTTGAGAATAGAGATTCCTGGATCCTGTCACGAATGAATTAATTCTGAATTTTCTGTGAAAGGCCTAAGCATCTGTGCATTTTCAAACTTCCTAGAGCGATTTTTTAATCAGCCAGGTTTCAGGACACAATCTTGTCTGAAAAGCACAGGCAGTGTCTTGGCACTTCAAGGGTGGTGCTGGACTCTCCGGCTCCTGGAGGGATAGAATGTGTCTTGTTTATTTCTGCACAGTACCTGGAACCTGTAATGGGTTTTGAGACACTGTCATGTTTCATTGAGTGGGCAGCAGCTGTGCTTCTTACAATGTGGCTCACATTCTAGCAGTATGAGCTTCCTTGAGAGTGGGCTAGACATGAAAATTCTTGGGCATAGCCCCGGGCCCATTCAAATTAGGAGCTAGATATCGTGGACCTGGGAGTGGAAGTCTGGGCCGGGAGACACAATAGGATTTGTACAGAGTGAGGGGCACCGCCCAGTCATAAGTGGGCAATGCCCACTTACAGGTAAGTGTACTCTGACTCGGCAGGACCTGCCGCCCCGTGGCAAGGTCTTCCAGTGGCTGGAGTGCTCTTTGATGGAGCCCATCTGCAACCTTCCTCCCTGTGTTAACACGCTCTGTTTGCTGCGGATCTTTTCTCTGAACTCTGGACAGGGCATCTGGCCCTGCTCGTCAGGCAGAGTCTCTGCACTGATAGCAAAATGATGGCGCCTGCTGGGTGAATAGGGCTTTTAAGTTGGTGTCAAGATTTTCCCCCTTTCCTGAGGAGCTTTGAAAACTCCTTACCTTAGGTGGAGTGCTAAGGGCTGAGGAATTAAAGGCAATTGGCACGAGGGGTCACCATGCCTGCAGAGTTTCAAATGCGCACTCGATTATGGAAGTGGGTCCACACAGCGCGGCGTGCACGCGCACACTCTGCCAGGTACAGAGACCCTTGAAGCCAAGCTCTGTTGCACTGTGGTTGCCTGGAAAACCTTTAGGATAGAGGAGTGTGCTAAGTCCTTGTCAGCCAAATTGGCCGTTGGAGTTTTCATTTTCTGGGTCAGAAGGCCAATGAGGGAGGCAGGCGATGCAAAGGGAAAGGACATTGACCCGGAGCTCAGGAGGCTGACAACACAGTCTCAGATATAACACAAGTTCTTGAACAAGTTGTTTGATCTGATGTTCAGCATCTTCTCTGTGAAATGGGACACGTATTGACTATGTGAAGTGGGATTAAAAATACACTGAATGCTTAAAATTATTTAAAAATGTATTACAATAAAAGACATCGCCATGAACCCCCTCAGGAACTCCCTTAGTTTTGAAAACACTTACTCGTCATTCTTGCCACTTTTTGAGGAGTGTCTGTAAGAGGTTCAATTAGGAATGCAGTGAATGTCACAGAGCCTCAGCCAATGGAAAGACAGAGGAGGGTAGGACGTTACGGGGTGTCCTTACCCATTTTACTTGCTGGACCTGGCATCGTGCCGCTTCTGGCTCTTCCTAGAGGTGAAAGACCATAGAAGGGAAACATTTCAAATCAATTCAGGACACTGAGCGGCCACAAGAGCAAAACAGAAGACACTCTTGAAGGAAGGCTTCCAGAGCTGCTTCAGAAAGGGACAAGGACAATGGGATGAGTGTGTCCAAGGCCAGGGGAGGATTTTGAGAGATATTAATGGCAATATGTCCTTTGCTGTCATAAATTTTTACTTTAAACACTTACCGTGTATTGGGTTTGGATTGCCCCACACACTTTTACCTAAAGCATTTTTAAAATGTATGTGCTATGACCCTGTCAAACAGAAGTTAAAACTATGTGGTTCCGGCGCCTGTCTTGCAAGTGCGAGGACCCGGGTTCAATCCCCGGTAACCACATACAATACTGGGCGTGGAGACTCACGCCCAGCAGCAACCAGTACCACACACCACAGTGCTGGGCGTGGTGGCTCACGCCTGTCATCCCAGCACTTGAGAGGCAGAGACAGGAAGATGGCTGTGAGTTTAAGGCTGAGCTCAGGTCCATCCTGAACTACAAAGCGAAACCCTGTCTCAAAAAAACAATAAACAAACAAACAAACAAACAAACAAAAAACTATGTTAACAGAAATGAGGTTTTTAGGCGAACAGAAGAGGGACGGGTGGAGGAGCATGGAGTGAAGAGGGAGGTAGACTCAGAAGTTCTTTGTGCTATCAGGTGAAAGAAGGGAAAGGGAGCATGGATACGGGTGGGGCAGGGTAGGACATTTCGGCAGCCCCCAGTCACGTCCCTTCTCGCTGTCCACTGGACACGAGGGTTCCGTGCCTCTCTCACTGGCTTCTCTGTCGCTGAGGTGGTCAGGTCATATGGAATTGCACCAGCAAACACCATTTTGCTAATGGAGTATGTATTTCTGGTGGGGCTATAAAGGAGAATTGGATCTTCCAGCATGAAATACAAAAATCTTACCCTTTGCTGCCATGTGCCAATTAAAAGGCAACAGATACATTTTGTGGGTTAATGGTGAACAAGCAGTCAGAGTGAAGTAGAGCTGCTGGAGGTGGTAGGTGGGAAAAAGGTCCCTCCACACTTTGTGACATATGAGGGCCCCAGAATGGATGAGTTTGAGGGAAGAGAGCAACGCCAAGGAATTCCAACACTGTCAAGAAAGATTTGAAGGTGGAGTCGGTGGAGAGGTACCAGTCCTGGTGCAGGCGGCCTTCTTCATCACAGCTTCTATGCTTGGCCAATCAGCTGCTAATATGGAGAAAATAAAACGACATCCCTGATATCACAGGGTTTAAAGACCTAACGTGGAAACACAAAAGAAAGCCTAAAAAGATTTACATGGAAATGGAACATCTTTATGAACTTTCTGTAAGAAGGAATTTCATAATATTCCAAACTTAAAAACTAAAATAAAAATTGAAATTTTGATTTGCATTAAAATAAACTACGTACATTAATATTTTAAAGGGAAAAAAGTTACCTACAATTAAGACATAAAGAATTAATTTTCAATTAAGAAAAAATAAAGAACTTCTCTCAAACAGAGTTGTCAGAATGGGCAAAATGGATCAGAGATAATATCAAAGTAGAAACAAATTGCTAATAAAGATACAAAAAGACATTTAATTTCACTAGTAATAGGGGAGACACACACTACAGCTAGTGCTAGTTCTGTTTCACGTAATCCAGCCGACAAAAAACTGAAAAGTTGACAATAGACTAAGTTCTACTTAGGATGTGGAGAAATGGGACCTGTTACCCACTGCTGCATATAGCTGCACATAGCTGTAGAACTGCTTTAGAGAACTCAGCAACACCCAGATTGAAGACTTACATTCTCTGGTGCTCAGAATTGAATTTCTGGCTGTACAGTCCCCCTGAATTCGTATGTATGTGAAGATATCCGTGTGTACACACAAGGCGAGTGAACTTACGGGTAGATATGTCCACACAAATACACACCCACTTACAGATATACACATAGGCACATATGACTGGAAATGTGAAAAATAATTGTAGGAGTATAATTTATTATGGCAAAATATTGGAAACATTTTCTCCTCATCCAAAGGAGAAATGAATTGTGCCATGGCTGTAATGGAATTCCATAGTGCATTTAAAAGAGTGAGGCAGAGCTACATGAATCAATATGGATTAATTCCACAAATGTAATATTGATCAGATGAAAGCCATTTGCAAATGAATATTTGCAATAGGATATCTACATGAAAGTCCAATATATGCAAAAATCCTCTAAGCTCAGAGTCCCACCCCCTTGCTGACAGAGAGAGGGCTGGGGAAAGAAATTCAGGTAAAATGCAGGATTCCTAAACTGAGACCAAGTTTCCTCCTGAGAGAAAAGCAGCCAGGGAGGAATTTAGGAGGGTCCTACAGGGAGGATTAGCATACTGGCAGTGGGTTATTTTTTAAATGGGGTGGTGAGTCCTGGGGTATTTGTGTTTTGCTTTATGCTGCTTTCTGTGCAGTAACATCCACAGCAGATCAGTGGTGGTGGAGCTTCCCGATTCAGTCCCGTGGCCTTCATTACAGACAGCGAGGGGTGAAGTGATCCCAGCACAGCAATTCCATTCCCCTTTGCAGACGCTTATTCCTCCTTCCTCTTTTACACAGAAGAAGTGGACAACAACCTCTTCTTCAGGCCTAAAAAGAAGTCTTTTGGGGGAGGCGAGCAGATTCTGGGAGGCTTTTATTCTCTTGAAGAAGAAGGAGAAGGAGAAGGAGAAGGAGAAAGAAGAAGAAGGAGTCCACAGTCTCCTGCCTCTTTCTTCCTTTCTGGGACACCAGCCCAAGCATGTGATGTCTGGAAGGGTAGCAACTATTTTGTAGCCATGAGGCAATAATCACAAGGGCAAAGACCTAGTGCACTAGGACAGTAAGTGGAAAAGATAGAGCTTTAGTGTCTTTTGGGATGGTCAGGCCATGAAACTATCAGAGTGTGTATTAAGTAAGCAGTCATTATCTTAAGGACTCAGACTATGGGTGATATGGCTTTCTATGATTCATGATCAAAAATCTTCATGACACAAGAAGTAACAAGTTACTTTTTTTTTAAAGAACTTATAGTTGGGCTCACAATTCTCCTTTAACCTCTTTCCCCACATGCAGGCATCCTTCTTTCCCTGGTGGGAAGCCTTATCCTGAGCACTCCACTGTTCTCTGTGATGCTTCCTTAGCTCCCCGGTGAACAGCACACTTCCTCCGCGGTGGCTGCCAAGCATTCTATCTCTGTCCTCATAGTTCTTCTCACCATGACAGCATGTTCCATCCAGTGAGACACAGGGCTCTCGGTCCCCAGTTTCATGGTTGGCACAGTCCATGCAGAGCTAACACAAGTGAGTTGGAATGGATGATGTTTGTCTCCTATCTGTATCTTTAAAACAGAACAAATCCAATACTGAAGTAGATAGGGAGGAGAGAGGGGGTGGAGAAAGACACTTCTGAATGGTTTTCCCATAAATGAACACTGCAAAACAGCCCTTAATGCAACATTACATCAGTCACATCCATATTTGCTAGTGATTTTGTGTGTTCGATGGAATTGCATCGAACCTCGCTAGCCTATTTGGATCTTGGTTTCCTTCCATTTCCCATCCTGATCACGTTTAAGTGATGACTGCTAAGGATCTATTTGGTAAGGAGATAAATGCAGGCACAGGTGATCCCGGGCTCTAACAGAGTAGTTGATTTTCCAGCACTGAACTGTAGGAGCATGGGCAGCCTCAGACAGAGACCCCATAGGGTTTGATTCTACAGAGGCCTTGGACATGTATCATTCAGTCCAAAAGGACTTGAACGTTTGGTCTGGTACATTCTTCTGTAATAGCTCATCTTTTAAATTTTTATTTGTTTATTTTAAATTTTTTGAGACACGGTGTTACATTGTAGTTCAGGCTGGTCCTGAGCTCAGACTTGAACTCATAGCAATCCTCCTGTCTCTGCCTCCCAAGTGCTGGGATTACAGGTGTGAGCCAGCATGCCCCACACTCTGATAGGTGGTACTGATTGCTGGTGGGTGTGAGTCACTATACCCGACACTGTTGTATGTGATTATAGGGGGTTGAACTAGGGTTCTTGTGCTTGCATGGCAGGCACTGGAGCCACTGAGCTAAATCCCCGGCCCCCTTTTAATTTTTGGTACCAGAGATCGAATTTAGGACCTTGTGTTTACAAGGCAGACACAGAACCACTGAGCTGAATCCCCAACTCTGCAGTAGTACATTTTGTAAATATAGCAGAGAGTATGTGAAATATTTTTCCATGCCCTTTTATCCTCCTCTAATGCTGCTGATGTGTGTAGGAGTGTGGAAGGGGTCAGAAGTGAGCGGAAAGCAAGAGATGCCGCCTGGCAGGACAACTTCGGGTAACCAGGGCACTGGGCCATTAATCAATTCAGGTATAAGGGAGGGTGGCCTTGGTGAAAGGAGACTCCTGCTGTAGCAGGAAGTCCTGCAGCAGCTCTTCATTCCACAGAAGGATTTGTGAAAAACCTCATTCATGTAAATGCAGGTGGGTGATGATGGCAACACTTCATGTCACGCTTATTACTCACTGAGCATGCACATGCTCAGCACTTGACATGCATCATCTCATTTCAATTTACAAAAGCCACAGGGGCAGGTACTCTCTGTTATCATTTTCATTTTGCAGGAAAGAAAATAGGCTTAGAAAAGTCTTCCCCTGGTCTTCGAACCTGTATGGAGGAGAGCATCCAATTTTTCTGGAACTCGGATGTAATATACTTGCTTTGTGGGTTGGCAAATGTTGCCTGTCTGTGCAGAGTTCTGGGAGATGGGTGGTCTGCAGGTCCGATGAGCCCGGGTGTCTGATGCCCATAAAAGTGCCCTTTCCTGAGCCTCTGCTGCCTGGAACATGACACAGCACAGGACGATTCTGCCCAGGGTCCAGCAGCAATGAAGCGATAGTCTTTGAAACAGTGGCTGCCAGACAGCAGTGCAGGATTGTCCAGTTGGCCTGACCCAGGTTCCAAGAGGAAGAAGATGACGTGCCAGTCCTGATCTGTGAGGCCTTGGCTGCTGGAGCCTGGCCTGAAATTTTTTTTTTTTTTTCAGGTTTTTTGAGACAGGGTCTCGCTTTTGTGGTTCAGGCTGGCCCTGAGCTCAGCCTCCAACTCACATCACAATCCTCCTGCCTCTGCCTCCCGAGTGCTGGGATGACAGGCGTGAGCCACCACGCCCGGCACTGTGGTATGTGGTACTGGTTGCTGCTGGGTGTGGGTCTCCACACCCAGTATT
>PVIR01041699.1:0-12618 GCA_004026965.1 Petromus typicus | reverse complement strand
AAAAGAAATCCACAGGCTGAAAGTAAAAAGATGGAAACAATTCTCCATCCTACAGGAAATTGCAAAAAAGCAGTTGTGGCTACTTATTTGCAGAAAAATATAGATTTCAAACCAAAACTAATTCATAGAGGCAAAGAAGGACACTACATCTTTACAGTCCAAGAGAAAGAGATGACATTCATAAATACTTAAGCACTAAATTCTAGTGTACCCAACTATATAAAACAATTATTAATGGATATGAAAAGTCAGATAAGCACTAATACAATAGAAACAGGTGACTTCAATACCCCACTGTCACAGACAGACAGATCAACTGGATAAAAATCAATAATGAAATACTTGAACTGAACCAAACTTTTGAACAAATGGAGTCAATAGGTGTCTACAGAGTATTTCATCCCACAAAGTCAAAATATACATTCTTCTCAGCTTCTCATGGATCATCCTCCAAAACAGACCACATGTTAGCTCCATGGAGTATGTTTAAGTAAATGCAAAGGAAAACTGAATTTATCCCCTTTGTACTGTCAAACCACAGTGCCTTGAAATTGGAGATCAGTAACAAAAGAAATTTCAAGATCCTCACAAACACATGAAACTGAACAACACTCTCCTGAGCAACATATGGGTCACAGGAAGAAATTAAACAGTTTCTACAATTAAATAATAATGCTGATCCAACATACAGGAATCTATGGGACACAACGAAAGCAGTTCTATGAGGGAAATTTACAGCAGTGAGTGCCCATAGTCAGAAAACAGAGCAAGCTCAAATAAACAACCTAATGCTGAAACTCAAACTACTAGAAAGGGAGGAGTAAAATAAATCCAAAGCTTGTACAAGAGAGGAAATTATAAAGAGCAGAACAAAAATTAATGCAAAGGACACCAAGAGAATGATATAAAAAATAAACAAATCAAAGAGTTAGTTTTTGAAAGAATAAAATAAAATTGACAAACCCTTAGACAAACATCAAAAATGGGAGAGGGGAAAGCTCAAATCCATATATCAGTATTGAAAAGGGAAAATCATTACAGATTCAGGAGAAGTCCAGAGGATAATAAACACCTACTTTGAGAACTTGTATTCCAATACGTTGGAAAACACATAAGAAGAGGATAGATAGATTCCTAGACACATACGAACTTCCAAAGTTGAACAAAGAAGATATAAAAATGCTAAACACCCCAAAATCAATATGGGAAATTGAAAATGTAATTAAAAACCTACCGACATAGAAAAGTCTAGGTCCTTATTACTCTACTGCCGAATTATACAAGATTTTTAGAGAAGAGCTAATGCTACTGCTCCTCAAACTCTTTAATGAAATTGAAGGGAAAGTAATACTCCCAAATTCATTCCTGGAAGCAACCATTACACTGATTCCAAAAGCAGAGAAAGACCCAACTAAAAAAAGAGAACTACAAGTCAATTTCCCTATTGAACATAGATGCAAAAATCCTCAATAAGATACTGTCAAACAGAATAAAGAGGATCATCAAGAAAATCATAGACTTTGACCAAGTTGGATTCATCCCAGGGATGCAAGTATGGTTCAACATATGTAAACCAATAAAGGCCATACATTAACAGTCTCAAGGACAAAAATAATATGGTCAACTCAAGAGATGCAGAAAAAGCATTCAACAAAATATAACACCTATTCATGATCAAAACCCTATAGAAAATTGGAATAGATGAACTTTATCTCAACATAAAAAAAGCTATTTATGGGCCAGGAATTTAGCTCAGTGGCTCTGGTGCCTGCCTGGTAAGCCCAAAGGGCAGGTTCAATTCCAGTAACCACATACAACAATACAGGACATAGTGACTCATGCTTATCAGCAATCAGTACCACATACGACAATTCTGGGTGTGGTGGCTCATGCCTGTAATCCCAGCACTTGGGGGCAGAGGCAAGAGGATTGCTGTGAGTTGGAGGCTTGCCTGGGCTACATAGTGAGTTCAGGGCCAATCTGAACTACAAAGTGAGACCCTGTTTCAAAAAACTTAAAAAAAAAAAAAAGAAGAAGAAGAAAAACAAAACAAACCAGCTATTTATGAGAAACCAACATCCAGAATCACATTTAATGGTCAAAAGCTAAACCTTTCACACTGAGATCAAGAACAAGATAAAGATGTCCACTATCACCACCAGAGAATATCAGAAAATGAAAAGACATCCCTTGTTCCTGAGTAGGAAGAACCAATACTGTCAAGATGGCTATATTCCCACAATTACTATTCAGATTCAATGCAATTCTCATTGAAATTCCAAAAGTATATTTTGCAGATCTAGGAAAAAAAAATCCAAACATTCATCTGGAACCACAAAAGACATCAAATAGCAAAAGCAATATCAGGCAACAAGGAAATGGCAGGGAATATCACAATCCCCAACCTAAAACTATACTATAAAACCACTGTGATAAAACAGCATAGTACTGTGCTGGAGATTTTACTCAGTGGTTCCATTGTCTGCCTGGCATGCACAAGGTCCCAAGTTTGACCCCAGTACCACACATCACAATGCTGGGTGTGGTGGCTCATGCTTATAATTCCAGCACTCAGGAGATAGAAGGAGGAGGATTTCCAAGAGTTTGAGGTTAACCTGGGCTACATAGTGAGTTCAGACCAGCCTGAACTACAAAAGCAAGACCCTGTCTGGAAAAAAAAAAAAAAAAGCCATTAATGGGCCGGGAATTTATCCCTGTTTCAATTTCTACAGCTGTCAATAATGATAAACCCACTGACCTCATGAGTTGTGTGATGATTAAATAATTTAGCCACAATAAATCACTTGAACTAGTGTGTGGAAGGAAGTACTTTAATGACTATAACTGACTCTCTTACTATTACTGTTGTAGTTGTTACATTCTGGTTCACCAAGATCATTTTTTCTCCGCCCTAGAAGGTCAAAGAATGGAAAGGAGGCAACCCTTTCTCAATTCCTTGCTCGAAGGGCTCAGCTTCCATAATTAAACATATGCAAAAGCTCTGATCTCTACATTCCTGTGGTTTCTATGTGAGCATGGGACTCACTATCAGGAGTCTAATCAGTTGGAGACCTTCACTTCCATGGCTGAGTACTCAAGCACTCAGTGTTCAACTCAAACCTAGTAATATTTAATCTTGGCCCTTGGGATAGGTGAGCTCAGCCCACTCAAATATTAAGACCAAAATATAACATCAGTCGATAGCAAAACTCCCCTACCTGCTATCTGCTGCACCATGAAACGTGCTAAGCTGGAATTTCTTCTAGGGCTCTTCATTCTCTGCCTACAAACTACCCCATTACTGGGTGGTATGAATAAAATTCTGCGATGGATCTGCGAACCTCTACGAGGTATGAAGTTAAGGGAGAAAATAAATTCAAAGACCAATTATGAATGAGTGAAAAGAACGTGCCGTCTAGACGAGCCAGGAATATCCTCCTCTGTAGCAATTCCCTATAGACCCTTAGAACTTTGACTCAATGAACTACTTACTATGGGGGATGTTTGATCAAAGGGGAAGAAGTAGATATGATGCAAATATTTTTTTAGAGAAATAGAACTCTTCTGTAAGGAGATCCAAAAAGCTAGAAATATTTTGAATGACAGGTTTTGTGATTAAAACCATAAAAAGCAGGTTAGACAAAAGAAGTTAGACTTTTTTTAGTACTAAGGATTAAACCCAAAGCTTTTTCACTACCTATAGCCTCAACCCATTTTCCATTTTTTAAATTTTTGAAACAGGATCTCAATAACTTGTATAAACTGGGCTTGAACTTATGATCCTCCTGTCTCAGCCTCCCAGAGTGTTGAGATTAAAAGTATGTGCCACTTTGCCTGGCTAAGGTCAGACCTTTAAAGAGTATGAATAGGATAAAGAGAGAAAGAGTTGGAGGATGCAAACATTGAGACATTTTCAACATGTGGCCTCTGGGAATATATAGAACACTTCAATGCATGTTCTCTGGAAGAGCCTCCAGTGAAACTGTGAAAGGCGAGAGTCTTTCATCCACAGATTCTATGAATAGGCTCCGAGCATGAGGAGGCAGCACGGTCTACACCTTGAGTCAGATTTCAAACTCTGGCCCTATCATTTAGCAGATGTTTGTCTTGGACCAGTCATTAAATCAATTATCTTTTAGCCTCATTTTTCCAATGTGTAAAATGAAGATCAGAAAAACACCTACTTCTGAAGGTACTTGTTAGTATGAGATCAGATTGTGCGTGTAAATATACCTAAATGCATAATTATACTAGAGAATAAATTCCAGCGAAGTTTTTTGAAGGTGTAGGGAAAATATCACTGACTTGCCAGTACAGTTAAGACTGCAGCTATTTCAACCACTTACTCTTAGCCAACGCCAACTAAAACAGTCGCCTCTGGATAGGCAAGAAGGGGAAAGATGACAGAGTGCAGAGGATAAAGAGCATCGTCACCATGATTATGCACTTTGCTATGCATTCTGCTTCCAGAACAGCCACAGTGATTTTTGAGGTACAAATAGTATACTAGGTTTTGAAAACTGGGGAGCAGGTGTTCTGCAGTGTAGATTCTAATTCAGCAGTTAAAAGAATAGGAAGATCAAGGTATAGGAATGTAGGACAATAGTGCACTTTAATACTGTAAAGAGTAGAATTTCTCTGAGCTTTAGTGGGGAAGTTTCAAGGGCAGGTAAAGATAAGCCTGTGCTCTGTTCTAATCATCTTCTTCTAAGTCCGTGGGAATCTCTCATGCAGATCCTTGCCTTATGGATATGGACATAGGAAGCTGCTATGAAATACAATTTAAATATTTCTACAACAAGACATCCGACCGCTGTGAATCATTTTTGTTCACTGGCTGTAATGGTAACCTTAACAACTTCAACCTTCAAAATGACTGCGAAGTGACCTGTGTTGAAAAAGACAAAGAAAAGTAAGAAATCCAATCCTTATCTTATTCTTTCAGGGAAGATAATTTTTTTAAAAACTCTGAGATCCTAGGATAGAGGAAATTGGTCAGGGATCAACCCTGATTTGGGATGCATAGAGGGAGGGTTGTTCTAACTAAAAAACTGAACTAGTGCTTTGGAACTCAGTCATTTGCTCATTTTGCAGTCAAGAAATCAAACATCCAGAGAGAAAACAGTATCTACCATCTATGGGGTTATTATCATGTGCCAGGCACTGCAATGAGCAATGAGCGTACTGTATACTGATATGGTTTTAGGTAACTCTGAAGTAGATGTTTATTGTTTGTTCATGTGACAACTAAAGAAACCAAGCCCAGGAAAAGTAATGAGCCAGCTCTACTTCCTAGTAAATGAGCAAGGCTTTGAACTAAACCGAACAGTCGCTCTGATCTTGGCCATCTCACGCGTGCTAAAACCACGCAAATCAAGTCACTGTATTCCAAGACCTTCAAAATCTCCTCAGCCACACAGTGATTCATACCACTGAGTTCCCACCCTACACTTGATCATTTATTTCCAAGTCATTGGAAGTATGAAGTCAGTGGAACCTATAAGCCTGAGACAAGGCTGGTTTCCAGGACAGTAAGATGGCATGGCCTTGGGAGTAACTGAATGTGATAATGATTTGCTCACTTTATATTTCTAGTGAATCTTTGCGGCGACTGACACATTGTAGACAATAACTAAATTTTAGTGAATCAAAGGGTGAGAGATAAAGCCATGGAACAGAAGAAATGTTGAAGTAAAAGGCATTCTTAAAGGTTACCCTAAGGGGAAAAAAATTAATCCAAGGACACTTTTCAAAACCTCTGACATAGACCTATTTTTTGTTTTTTTCTTTGTTTGTTTGTTTTCCTTAAACAGGGAAAAGGTTCCGAAGGCATGAATCTGTGGGGTTTCTTTGATATCCCACCTTCAATGAAGAAGTGAGAAAACTCAGCCCAACTTTAAATCATTGTAAAGTGACCATTATCCTTGAAACCTCTATTCATGTGCTATTTACTAGACCCTAATTTTATCTTTCCTGAAAGAAAATAAAGACCATTAAAATGAAGAGGCTTTGTTTGTCCTCCTCCTTCTCTAAATTTCCCTCCCCACCACTTTATCCAGAGAATGTCAGCTGGTTCTTCCCCATAGGCCCTCCCTCCGTCCTGAGCCACACCTCACATGTGCAGGTAATGCTGAAACCACTGCAAGTGTAACTATCATATCTGCTATTATCTGCGCTATCAAATTGAGCTGCTTCAAGTGACCAAAGTACAAAACCCATGCTCCCGAAGTGAAGAACTTCACACTTACATGGACAGTCCTTTCACCTGTAAACTTGTCATTATCAGGTTTTCTAATTTACATCCCCCAAGCTATGACTCTCAATTTGTTTAACTGGCCTTCTGATCTGGTCCCTACTTATACGTAATTATTTAGACATTTTTAAGGACTGTGGTCATTAAAACTTGATTTGATTACTGTAACTCTTTCTGGGGGAAGAGCCCTAAACTTCAATCCAATATACACATCTCCATGATCAAAAGAATGATCATCTGGCCCAGGGATTTAGCTCAGTGGTTCCAGCACCTGTCTTGCAAGCGCAAGGGCCAGGGTTCAATCCCCTGTAACCACATACAATGCTGGGCGTGGAGACTTATGCCCAGTAGCAATCAGAACCACATACCACAATGCCAGGTATGGTGGCTCACGCCTGTGATCCCAGCACTCAGGAGACAGAGGCAGGAGGATTGCTTTGATGTGAGTTTGAGGCTGAGCTCAAATTCTCAACCAGCCTGAACTACAAAGAGAGATCATGTCTCAAAAATAGTGATCATCCAAACCTGGAATTCTAAGCCTTTTAAATATAATGCTATCAGGGCCAGGGAGTTAGCTCAGTGGTTCTGGCGCCTGTCTTGCAAGAGCAAGGGCCCGGGTTCGATTCCCCGGTAACCACATAACAATACTGGGTGTGGAGACCCACACCCAGCAGCAATCAGTACCACATACCACACAGTGCCGGGCGTGGTGGCTCACGCCTGTAATCCCAGCACTCGGGAGGCAGAGGCAGGAGGATTGCTGTGATGTGAGTTGGAGGCTGAGCTCAGGGCCAGCCTGAACCACAAAGCGAGACCCTGTCTCAAAAAAAACCTAAAAAAAAAAAAAAATATATATATATATATATATATAATGCTATCAGGTTCAGCAGGAACATGATCTGCCCAGCTGTAGGATTCTCAGTTTGACCATTTAAACTCTGAACTTTCTCAGATATCCCAGCTAAACCTGCACTGAAGTAGCAATGTCTGAAGAAGTTGTATTAGCTGTAATTACCCTTTACGTACCAACCTTGTCCATCTTGCAAGCGAGGTCCAACCCCTCACTTGTAAATCACAACACAGACCAACATCAACTGGAAACCACTGAGACTCTGTAACTAGACGTACTGCCTGAGGAAACTCAACAATAAGATTTTTTTTTTTTTTTTTGAGATAGGGTCTTACTTTGTAGGTCAGGCTGGCCCTGAACTCACAATGTAGCCCAGGTGAGCCTGGAATACACAGCAATCCTCCTGCCTCTGCCTCCCCAGTGCTTGGATTACAGGTGTGAGCCACCAATCCCAGCACTGTGGAATGTGGTACTGATTGCTAGTGGGTATGAGTCACCACACCTGGCATTGTTGTATGTCATGGGATTGAATTTGGGACCTTGCACTTGCAAGGCAGGTACCAGAACCACTGAGCTAAATCCCCAGCCCAACAGTAAGAATTTTTGAAAAAAATAAAATAGAGCCAATAGACAAAACTAAAAGCTAACATTTGGAGAAGATTTACAGAAGTCATAAACCATTGACAAATCAATCAAGACAAAAAGGGAAACGTCCATCCACAGGATAATGAATGAAGAAATGTTTCTAAATTCACCCAAAGAATGGTGATGCAGTAATGAAAATAAATCAGAGCTACACATAGTAAGATGGATGACATAAAGCTGAGTACAAAAGCATACGTTCCAGAGAAGTCAGCAAACCTGCATAAAAGGCAACATGGTAAAACATTTAAGCCAAGTAGGCCAACAAAAGATATTATATCAATTTGAAAAAAATAAAGCTAGGTGCAGTGGTGCACACCAATAATCCCAGCTACCCTAGAGGCTGAGGCAGGAAGGTAGCTTGAGTCCAGGAATTTAAAGCCAATCTGGGCAAAATAATGAGACCTCAGATGAGAGAGAGAGAGAGAGAGATTTGTGGGGGAAGAGAGACACAGGCAGAGAGAAAAGAAGGAAGAATGAAAGAGAAAGAGAAGAAGAAAGAAGGGTGGGGATTTAGCTCAAGTGGTATTGCATTTACCTTGGCAGCAACCAAAAGCTGAGTTTGATCCCTGGTACAGCAAAAAAAAAAAAAAAAAAGAAGAAGATGAAGAAGAAAGAAAAGAGAGAGGGAGGAAGGAAGGAAGGAAAAAAAGAAAGGAGGAAGGGAGGAATAAAGAAAGAGGGTTGGGGATGTGGCTTAACTGGTAGACTATTTGCCTAGCATATGTACACTGAATTCAATCCCCAGTACCATAAAAATAATGTTGTAGGGCCAGGGATTTAGCTCAGTAACACTGCTCCTGCCTCACACACTCAAGGTCACAAGTTCAATTCCTGGTACAGCCAAAAACTTAAAACTAAATGGTGTGTAGCACCTGAAATTTATATGTAAGAGAAATCAGACCAATTCTGAGATCTTTGTAAAAATATCTTATATAAAAAGTATGAAACAGGGCCCAGGGAGTTAGCTCAGTGGGTCCAGCACCTGTCTTGCAAGCGCAAGGACCCAGGTTCGATCCCCAGTCACTACATACCATACTGGACGTGGAGACTCAAGCCCAGCAGCAACCAGTACCCCATTCCACAGTGCCAGGCATGGAGACTCACACCTGTAATCCCAGCACCTGGGAGGCAGAGGCAGGAGGATTGCTGTGATGTGAGTTTGAGGCTGAGCTCAGGGCCAGCCTCCACTACAAAGCGAGACCCTGTTTCAAAAAACCTAAAAAAAAAATGAAACAAATTTACAAAAATGTTGTAACAGAAGTTACTGATCAGTAGATTAGATTGGACCTCAGATTTTTTGGGAGAAAAATGCAAAATTTTGCTCAATAAAAGTTGAAAGTTACAGTTTCTGATTCATCAAAATTTATATCAAATGTTCTTTGCCAGTGTTAATCTATATGATATTATATGTATTTTATCTTTGAAATTATCTTTTCATAGTGATAGGTACTGCCAGTTGTTTTGATTCAAAACCATATTAATCACTTAGAAGGTATTTATAGAAATGTATTAGATTCCTCACTTGAAATTTGCTTTCAGCATATGATTATATTGAATGTTAATTACTCCTAAAGATAAAAATATTACTTTTTCCTAACAAAACTTTGTTCCGGAGTCTGACATCACGAGGACACATCCAGCCCACCTAACACCCTGCCATGGAATCGCTGGAGTTTTCTTCCCCATTATTATCATGAAACTGTATGTGCACCATAGTGAGGGACAATCTCCTCCAAGAAAAGAATTCAGAACAGCTCTATTTCAGCAAAGAACTTTTAATACAATACTGTCCACAAATAAAGATATGTAAAAACACGCATCTGCTTGGCAAATGAAAGGTCCTGAGTTCTATTCCCAGTATTAAAAAAAAAATCCTAAAGACAGGTAAAAAATGATTTACCAAAATTCATGCTAGCCTCAGATGCTCAACTTCCCCATCTTCTTGAATTATTGTTCAAAATTCTTTCTCAATTCTACATTTTCCTATAAGCAAAGAATGTGTGTTTGCTGTCTATGGAAAGAAATTTTTCCATATACCTATAATAATTATAAAGCATAACAAAACAAACAAATAAAACAGTGACCATTGAGCATTTGCGGGTCTTTTTACACCTACTTATTATAAAAATACAGACGCCTTGAACTCTAAATGGTCATGATCCCTAGATGAGGAGAGAGAGGAAAGCCATAGTTCATCTTTATGGCTCCATCAACCATGCCTTTCAGGCTACATGGCCAGGTAGCCACGCACTGGCTGTTCTGCACCCTTGGCTGGTTATGGACACACCAGAACACTGCTCAGGATGGGGCCCTGGGGAGATGAAATTAGATATGAGTTCACTTTCCCACAGGAGAAGGATCTTGATCCCCCAGATATAAATCCACAGCAGTCCAGCACACTCCTGTCTTCTATCAGCAACACCATGAAGCCAGAATGGAGCCATTTTTCTCTTTCGCTGATCATCTTCTCCACACTTCACACAACTTCTGGTGATCTATCCGCAGAGAATATTGCTCATCTCAAAAACGAATTATGTGAAAGTGGACAGCTTGGAAGTAAGGCAAAATAAGATAGACACAACAGGAGAAAATATGAAAAAAGAGGTGTAGGCAGTCATTTTTCTGTGTTGGACTGTGTGTGTGTGTGTGTGTGTGTGTAAGTGTGCACGCCTGTGTGTGACTATATGTGTCTGTATGTGTGTTACATAAGCTTCAATTCTATTCAACACACACATTGAATGGGGCCACTGTATCACGTTTCACTCATACAGAGATGCTATAGCCATCATTGCCATGCGTGGGGCCTTCCCATGATTTCAGTTTCTCTTAGTTCAAATTATAATGGGCATGTAGTAGAGACTCCAGGAAAAAGGAGGAAATTCCCAGACATGCATAGCACTGTAACTGATCTTTCAGAAGACTGACATTGACTCTTTTTTGTCTCCTACATGGTCATCGTGGCTTCTGCTCTAACCACCTACATCCAATGTCTCAGTGAGACGAGGTGAGTCTGGGTGGGGATACGGGGAGGACAGATGAGAGGGGACGCCAGCTCTGCTGGAGGACAGGGGGTTCTGCCAGACCAGGCATTCTCATGCTGCCCCTCAAGAGCACCTGTAGAAAGTAAAGGGTCTGTTTAGCCCATGCACTTGCAGAGGCTGTGGTAGTGGAGGAAAGTAAAGCTCCGAGTGTTACATCTTGCAGTTTTTATTTTTTATTAATACATGTTTGTATTACATAAGGATTACATTCGTTAGGGAGAGTTAGTTCATTTACCTTCAGATCTGAACCCTTTTTTTCATCCCCTTTTCTCATCTCCTTCCTCCTATCCTTCATCGCTTGATCCTTCTCTCATTTGCAAAAGATCTCCTACTTCCTATTCTCTCTTTTGTTTTGCTCTTTATTTATATTTTGGGTTTCTAATATAAGAGAAACTATGAGACGTTTAAGCTTTGTATTTGCTTTAATTTACAGAACATCATGGTCTCAAATTTTCCTACAAATGACTCGCTTATCCTTCTTTACGACAAAATAGTACAAAATATCATGTATATATCACATTTTCTTCATCATTCATTTGGTTCTGGGGACAGAGGCACTATCCAAATTTAGCTATTATGGAATGTGCTGTTATAAACATGCATATGCATGTATTGCTATAAGACATCTTTAATTCGTTGGGGAAGATGAAAGCGGAAGAGCTGATTCAAATGGAACTTCTAGTTCTAGTTTTGGACTCTCCATAACTGATTTCCACTGTGACTGTACTAGTTTACATTTCCAACAATGATCTAGGATTTCTTTTCCCCTGCAGCCTTATCAGCATTTATCAATGCTTGATTTCTTGATGGTAGCTGTTCTGAGATAAAATAGAATCTCAGTGTTGTGCTATTTGCATTTCTCTAATGGTCAGTGATGAACATATTTTCATGTACTCATTGGCCACATGTGCTTCTTCTGAGAAGTATCTATTCATTTCGGTTATCTTTTCTTTTTTTTGACTGAGTCTTTTATTTTGGAGGGTCTAATTATTTTTGAGTTATTTATATCTTCCAGATGTTAGTCCTCTGTGTGAGAAATACCTGGAAAAAAATTTTCCCCTACTGTAAATTGTCTCCGCTCTGTTGGATATTTCCTTTGCTATGTCAAAGCTTTTACACTTAATATGATCCCATTTGTTAATTCTTAGTACTATGTCTTGCACTGCTTGGGCTTTGTTCAGAAAAGCCTTGCCTATACCTACCTCTGTGATAGTTTTACCTCTTTAACTTCCAGTAAATGTTTTTTTCTTGCAAGTGTTCAGGTTTATGGAGGACATGTGGGGTGGCTGGGAGCCTGGATCTCTAGAGGTAAGGTCTGGCATCTGCCTAGACGGCCAGTGGCCCCACAGATGGCCAAGGATGGCACCCCTGAAACCTAAGTCTACTTGAAGGTGTGGCTTTCAGCATGACCCCGCCCAAAGCCTTTATGCCCAAACAAGGCAGAGCAGCAGGAGTGGTTGCCTTCATTCTGCAGAGAGGGGGCCCTGGGTGGGAGCCATTCCTCATACGGCCAACCTGCCCCCACTACCTCAGTGTGGTCCCCGGAAGTCCTGCCTTTCCACACTTTTCACACTTCAGGCAAGGCGGAAATGAGCCCTTGTCCAATGAGAGCGACCCACTCTGCAAAGTACACTTCCATGACACACTTGGGGCACTTGGGCACGGTGATGTGTTCAAGACAGGGACGGCAACGGTTCTGAAGACAGCTGTAAGCAGGACTTAACTTCGAACAGATTCATTTTGTTTTACCACTTAGATCTTTGACCCATTTTTATTTTAGATCACTACATATGCGGGTCCAAAATCAATTTTTGACATATATATAGCCA
>PVIR01041698.1:0-12612 GCA_004026965.1 Petromus typicus | reverse complement strand
GTTATAAACACAAAAGAATTAAAAGCCTCATATCACAGTGACATATGTGCACCTATATTTATAGCACTTCAGTTTGTGATTGCTACATCTTGGAAACAAACCAAATGTCCATCAACTGGAGACTGGATAAAAAAGCTGTGGTTCTTCTACAGAATGGGGTATTAATCTCCCATAAAAAATAATAAGCTTGAATCATTTATACTTAAATGGACATACCTTGAGGATATCCTCATAAGTGAAATACAAAAATGAGAACTAAGTTGTGTCTTATCCTGGTACAAATCCCCATTATGGAGTGCAATCACGATGCATATATGTAATGTACCAATAAAGATTAAGAAATTTTTTAAAAAATGAATGAAATAAATAGGTCACAGATATGTACATATCACATCTTTTCTCGGTATGAGAAAATAAAGGTGTAAATGAGTTCTAGAATCATATGTTATATACTGTGAAATAGACAATACTCAAAGTGAAAGAGGCTGAAGGGGGAAACATAATGAGATTATAACAAAAAAGAGAGGAAACAAAGTTTATGTATATAGGTGGGTGGTAGAGTGGGTAGGGCTATGGGAAAAAAATGAGAATTACCTAAAAAAGTAAATTACATGTAAAAAATAAAATAAAATAAAATAAAAACAACTATATCCCTGCTAATTAATTCAAGGGAAACAAAGAATCTTTCCAATAAATATAACTTCTAACCTCAGGTGCCAGATATTATCTTTCTTTTGATTTCTCTCCTCCTTGCATGAGACACTGATTGTACCACGTTGACTTGATGGAAAATGTAGACCTCTAAGTACTAAAGTCTATAATGAACATAATTTTTAATAGCAACTCCAATGTTAAATCAAGGTGCATACAAAAGCCATTAGTCAAGCCATCAGTACTGATTCTTTTCTATTTGACACTAAAATATGAAAAAATACCAAATAAAAACCTGTCTGAACATAATCTTCACCTTAAAGAAACTATATCTAGTAAATGAAATAATAAGCAAAAATATATTTATGAAGGTCTATAATTTCTTCCATTTATATAGACTTTCTCCAGCATCCTCAAGGAACTTATTCAAGGATTTTCCACAAATCTAAAATCCATAGATATTTAAATACTTTATATGAGATAGCATTACATTTGTGTATGAACTATGTGCACTCTCATATATTTTTAAAATTGTCTCTAAATTAAAATTCAAGTAAATGCTATATTAATAATTATTGCACCATATTATTTAGAGAATAAGGATAAGATAAAGTTTTCATGTGTTCACTACAGAGCATTTTTTCTGAGTGTACTGACTGTGATCAGTTGAATCCATGACTGCAGAACCTGAGGACATGGAGCTAATTGTGTGTATCAGGTTCTGCTTGGAGTGAGCAGAGATCACAAAGCCTATCCCAAAGTATAACTAATTGTGACCTGGAGAGGTTCATCTCAGAAATGTGAAGATTATTGCAAACAGTAAACCATGGGAACTGGGTGCCTTGTGCTATGTGGCACAGGCCAAAAATCCCAGCTACTCAAGAAACTGAAGCAGGTGATCAAAAGTGTGACATTAGCAAAACCCTACTCAGCATAATAAAAATGCAAAGAATTTAGGATGTAGCCCAATGGTAAAGTAAGTGTCCCAGAGTTTAATGCCCAACACACACACACACACACACACACACACACACACACACACACACACACACACACACACACACCACAGCAGTCACTTTAATTCACCATATGAAGAGTATAAGATAAAATATGTGGTAACCTCAATAGATGCAAATAAGAATAGAAGGGGATTGAATCTAATACAGAATATCTCCCCAGTTTATAAAGTTAATGTAATAAAGATAAAGTATTGAATAGTTCCACTATTGGGTTTTTCTCCGAATAAATCATTGCATAGGACTTTATTTCAAGTTTAGCTTCTATAAAATTCAACCTCTTAATAGTCTAAAATGTATTAATTTGAAAATTTTCTTAAATCATTAGAAAATGAACATTGTAGTGATAATGATAGGAAATATTAGAACTGAAATATTGAAATTAATGAAAGACTTCATAAATCTAATTAAAGAGGAATAAAAAGAAGATTACTAGTAAAAAGAATATACTTGTGGTTATAGCCAAGCCTAAGGGAAATAAAAATTTTAAAATATCCACTGGAAATAAATAAAAAAATTAATCTAAGGAAAATTATTTCTATGTATGATTTAAACTCTCTTCAAAATTCAAGATTAGAATATTTCATTGTTCAGATGATTGAAATTTTACTCAAAAAGTTATCTGAATCAAATAGTTTTCCAGCTGAATTCGAATAGTACACTAAATTATTTTAAATGTTACAGAAATTTTATATTCACAAAAGAATATATATTTGATACAGGATCTTGCTTTGAAGTACAGGCTGGCCCTGAGCTCATTATGTAGCCCAGGTGAGTCTCAAACTCACAGCCATCCTCCTTCCTCTACCTCCCAAGTTGTAGGATTACAGGCATGAGGCACCACACCTGGCACTGTGGTATGTGACACTGATTGCTAGTGGGTGAGTCTCCATGCCTGTTATTGTTGAATGTGGTTATTGGGGATCAAACCAGGGCCCTTGCACTTGCAAGGCAGGTGCCAGAGCCACTAAACTAAACCCCCAGCCGTGCAAAAAGATATTTTATTGTTAGGAATATTTTAATATTCTAAGCAAAAAGGAAAAAAGACGGAAATTCTCCAATGAATAAACTTTACAAACATTTTTATCAATTTCTACTAAAATAATTATAAAAACTAAATAAACCAATCTCCTATTGTAGTATTTAAATTTTCACTGTTGCCTTTGCTGCCTTATAGCTTTACAGGTGGCGAAGTCCCAACCATGGGTACTGGTCGTTGGGGTATGTGACACCTGCTGTAACCCCACAGGGTCCTTCCTGCCAGACCTATCCTGCTGAGCGAGGCCAGCTGCATCCCAGGCAGTCATTCATCTCCCAGGCTTCACCTTCAGCCAACCCAGGCACCTTCCCTGAAAACCAGCCATGCAGTCTCAAGGGAACTATGACACCTACTTGCAGGCCCTGAGGGTTCATTCTACTCCCACGAGCAACCTCTGCTTGTTCTGCAGGCCCGCTGAGTCCTCTTCTCCCACACAGGGAACACATATGACCTAAGGTAGGTCAATCATATCAGCCTAGTACCAGGTGTCAGGTATTCATCCATCTCCTACTATTTCGAGTGAGAGACTCCCCCTCTTCTTTTGATAAATGAAATACTTATGCATCTGATGGCACAATTATAAAGTACTAACAAAGACAATCTAATAAAACGTCACAACAATAGTAGACCATGACCACTGTAGATCTGTCCCAGACATGCAAGGCAGAGTTAGTGCACAAACCCACAAAGGCATCATGTAACACAGAAGAAACCTTATGAACATATCACTGGGTATTGATTACATATATATATATATAGTTATAGTCTAAAATGTATTAATTTGACATTTTTCTTAAATCATTAGAAAATGAACATTGTAATCATAATATGAAATATTAGACCTGAAATATTAAAATTAATGAAAGACTTCATAAGTCTTGATAATTATATATATTCATATAATATATATTTACATATATATTATATATTATAATTAATTATAATCATGTATAATTATATAAGTGTTGAGTATATATTATATGAATATATTATATAATTTTGCATATATTTTATATGTTTATTATATATTAAATATATGTTATTTGAATGTTATAAGAATACTAACTAAATGTAATAAAATGATTTTGCAGAATCAAGCATATTGTTTTAAATAGAAAAACATCAATTATCCTCAAAATAAAAACTTGTAACCTGGCAGAGAAGTTTACTACAACTTTTGTAATAATAGTTCTACTCCCAAAATATGCAATATAAGGAAGAAAAGAAATAGTTGCTTGGGAGGGTAGAAACAAAATTATACCATTTTGCAAATGATATAAGATACAATATACTGAGGATAGAACAGATGACAACAAGCATAGGAAAGCATGGAGAAGCTCACCAGAGCAAGGCCTGTGTGTGTGTGTACATAGCAATTTTCAGCTCTATCTTTTGACAAAAGAAAGTTAAGTTTTCCAAAAAGGGAAGGTACTAAGTATTTTTGCATATATTTCTAATGTTAAAGCTTTTCACTAACATGTGTTTAGGCAAATTTTTACACTAAGGGAAAAGGCATAACCAAGCAGATCAGACTCCAACCATGAACAGGAGTGGAGGTAGGGCAGTGGAAAATAAGTCCCTGAAAAGCATATAGATTTTAATATATTAGTCTACTTGTATCAAATATTCATACTGATTATAATTTAAATTTTCCAAAGAAAATTAAACACAAACCAAGTTAACCAAAGTGAATACAGAAAAATTAATCAATAAAATTATTGTTTTGCAAATAAAAAACTTGGAAAATATTTGGAAAGTAGCAATGAGAGCAAAGATCAAAATGAACATATTTAAAAGTAATAAAAGCACAAATTCACAATGCAGAAGAATTTATAAGATGATTAGTTATCTGTGCAACCCTTTTGTATCATATTTCATAGAAATTAAACTGATAAATTTCTGAAACAATATAACTGAAATGTTTGAATAAAGGAAAATCTGAATAATCTAAAATTCACTATAGAAATTAATATGATATGCCCAGATACATCTTATTCAAAGGCATTATAAAAGATGACTGGAGAAAATTTCTAGTATTCTTGATAAAGAATTTTTTAGGATAAATTTTTCAGAACATGAAAACATGAATTTTAGCTTAACACCTGCTATCAGCATAAAATAATCCTAAAACTAGTATTCATCAGATACAGGAGAGAAAATTAAAACTCATTTATGAATACTGATGTGTAAATAAGAGTAAGAAACAAATCAAAAACATCTCAACGAATGTAAAATTTGAACAAAAAATCAAATATTTGAGAGAGGTGCAAAAAGAACACCTAATTTTTCTATAAATATAAAACTATTTCAAGAATTACCATCTATTAATGAAAATTTAGTCACTTGATACAAAATAGGGATTGAGAAACAGATTTACATTTTCTTTTCTCCCCTCATAATTAATGTTGCTCCTGTCTTTCATGTGAAATCATTACTCTTAGTTCTTCGTGAGCTGGACATATGGGGCTGTTTTTAAAAGACAAGAATAAAATTAAAATATACATAAATAAATATTTGTAATAAAACATTCAATGACTTAACAAGACAGCATACATTTGTTTCTTTTTTTACAGGAGAAAATCATGCTGGACAGAATTGCATTTGCTCTCAAAAGCTGCTCAGCTCTTTGAATGTTGTGCACAGAATGGCCCATCAGAGATGTTAGTCACTCTGAAAGAGCATCATTGCAGAAAGCCTGCTAGAGGCACTGGTTTTGCAGGAGTATGTGAGGGCATGGCTCTTGGCCCATCTGAACTGAACCATTTGCATTTCAGTTGACATCACCCTTTTGGGCTTTAGATTTCTCAGCACAACTCTCACAGGAAAGTCATTCCTTAACTGAATTCTCTTGTTTTCAAATTTACTTCCAAGTCAAGATCCTACTGAGAACATGACACTGAAAATGATTATTTGATTATTTTAGAAAAGTTTACTTTATGAAAATACATGGTTTTGAACTTCTAAAGAAGGGACATACACAATCATCTTCTATAATACTAAAGCACTAAAGGATAGATTCTAATAAAATAACAGTATAACACTGAATGGCCACCTGTCTTCCCCCTCTGAATTCACATACAGAATAATAATTTTTAAAAAAACAACAATAGAAAATAAGGAGATAGATCTCTTGCAAGTGGAAAGGAACCAAGAGACGAAGGGAGAGAGTGGAGGGACAGAGGGACGGGGAAGGTAAAGAGAATTTGAATTGTCATGTACCCATACCAATTCCTTGTGATGAATGGAATCATTCTGCATTGAAAACTTGTACTAACAAAAACAATGTCAAAAGAAACTGACTGTTAGAAGCCATCCCAAGTATCTACATATAGTGTTCTGACTCTTGAATCTATAGGTCATAAGAACAGAAGGTCATAAGAACAGAAGGACATTGCCATCTGCCAGTCCCTGTGCCTTCATCTCACAGATGGAGCAACTGAGCCTCAAGGGTTGGGGTAGTTTGTACAGGACTGTATGGAGAAAGAGTAGCACAGCAATGGTCCCAAGCAAAGCTCCTGATATCTACCATTTACTGACTATCTCCCTACATTGTTCTATGAGATAATTATCATCTGAATAGTAACATAGGTTTGTTCAAGTTTCTATAGTCAGCAAAGGACGATTTAAATTTAACTTTAACTTTAACCAAGGAGAGAGGACGGGTGAAAAGAAAGCTGATGGAAGGTTTCTCTTGGTTCCCTCAACTATTGCTGGCTTCTTCCTGTGCGCTCTGCATACTTTATTGTGACTGCTTTTTCCCATGACTATTTACTTCAATGCACCACTAATTTGAGATACTGGCTGCTTAGTATAATCATTTCTGTCACTGCTTAAGGGTCCAGATAACAGGGCTCTACCTAGACCTAATCAGAACCTCCCAAGGACAGATCCAATTGTGCTCAATTTTAGCAGATCAATCCTGATGTACATAAGACAGGGGACTTATTACATATCATACAGGTCTTAGAAAGTGGGAATAATTTCATTTTACAACTTAATGCCAAACCAAAAATAGACTTTAGTAAGTGCTGCACAAATTTATGGATCAATGAATTGGTCTCAAATCAAGCAATAGTACAACTCCCAGGAGAGCTATAGACTTATGA
Source organism: Petromus typicus (assembly GCA_004026965.1). NCBI lineage: Eukaryota > Metazoa > Chordata > Mammalia > Rodentia > Petromuridae > Petromus > Petromus typicus. The sequence goes on along the minus strand of PVIR01041698.1, from coordinate 5,800 downwards.
AATAAGGAAAAAATGAACTCCAAAGCTGGAGGGCACATTAAAGGTCACTTATTCTAACACATTTTGGAGAGAAGGAAAATGAACCATATTAGATTAAGCAGTCCTTCCATGGTCACACAGGTAAGAAACTGTGATTATAAACCATTGCCCCCTGATTTCTATCCCGGAGGGAAGATTGCCTTTGGAATGATTTTCGAGAGACCTGTGGTTACAGCAGCTGATCTCTCAGGACAAGCAACAGAAGAATTCCATCAGCAATGCACATGCTTAGGACCATGGCTGACCTGCTGTGCCAGAAAACCTAGTGACTGTCCCCAGAGATGGCTTTCCCCAGCTGCCGGGTGATTCTGGGTTGTGCTTACTTGTCAATATGCTTGATCTGAGAAAACAAATCTATCTTTACTAATCCATTTCAGAGAGTTATTCTGACATTATTTTTATATAAATCTGCTGGAACAAAGCCATTATTCATTTTATATCAGGAAAAACCACAGCCATGTATGATTTCTTTCAATGTAGATAGAAGGTAAAAGTTAACTTTAAATGAAATATTCTATTTTATGGTTCATTTCTTCATTTGAAATTTTTCTTCTTTTATAACTTTAAGAACTTATTTAGATGACTGGGTGTGACATTGCTATGAAGCTCATGTTTTTCATCCTCCTTGTGTAACAAATAACCATGAAGCTGAATCACCTATGAATCACTAGCTACTGTCTCAGTGATAAGATTCTCCCTGGGTGATGTTAAACAACCTGCCCCATCTTCCTTGTCAGTGTTCAAGTTCTTTCAGAGCAAGAGTTGTTGCTTTAGATGAAGTGCTTGCACTAGGTTCCAAAAGATGAGCACAAGTAAGAGTGCAATGACTCATTTTGGTTGCCAATGAATTACAGTGGATTTAGAAAGAGGATGATTTGCCAACAATCAAAAGATTGACTGCCACCAACCCTCAGAGGACCAGATACTGGTGAGTATGATTAAAAACTTCCCTTAGCTTTAGCCCTATGAAGAAAAAAATTGGAAATAACTTGATTTCAGTTAACCTCCTTTTCTCTTTTTTCACCCCTCAAGCTTAGTTAGGGAAACAAATTGGTCACTGACAGTAAACCTTGTTCTATTCCATAGAGGAGAGAGATGGTATCTGACTCATGAATTTGCAGTCAAGGCTTATTACATCATTAAATTCAATTTGTTAAAAATATATTCCTTTTTAATATGGGTTTTGGACATAGATGTTTGAATTCTAGTATTGACATAAATTATATATATTACCCAGGAAATTGCTTACCCACTAAATATTTTAATATAAATAGATGTAAAAAATGATATAAATATTTTCTGTTTATATATAGTAGAATTTATATCAGTGGAATGGAGTATATTTAGCTGACTTATTATAGAAAACTTAAAATTCTCACTTTTCAAAACATATGGGCATGTCATATATCTCAAAGCCATCAGTCATCCTGTTCTTAAAAACACACTTCTTTCCTCAAATTCTGATGTGCTGCTTCCACTTTAGAAACTTAATTCCTTCTTTTATTTTTTTTTTTTGCTCTTTTAAATTTTATTTTTCTTTATAGAGTTTATTGGTACATTTTTAGATACACTTTGAGGTCACATTTAACATTTAGAAATTTTGAATTTTTTAAAAATCTTTATTGGTACATTAAATATACACATCATGATTGCACTCCATAATGGGGATTTGTACCAGTATAAGACACAACTTAATTCTCATTTTTTCCCATAGCCCTACCCACCCTACCACCCCCCCAAATACATAAAATTTGTTTCCTTACTTTTTCGTTACAATCTCAACTTGAATATTTTTATGATTCTCATTCTTTTCTTTCCATCAACACCTGACACAAATATCTCCTTAATCTGAAAACTAAAAATATTTAACTGGTTAATTTAATACCAGTACAATACACGGACAAAAATTGTGACATCCAAAATACTATTCCTAAATTAGAATCGTGTGAAGTCATTTTTACTGTCTATGTATTGCCAACCTGTTCATGGCTCTTTTATGCTACTCAGAAATCCTCAAACAGTAAATACAGCTCTGCTTGCAGCCCTGATGCAGTCAGATGGCATCAGGTAACATAGCTGGTGTCTGCTACTTTCCAGTCACTCCCATCCCACATCACCTCAAGGCAGATGCCACCAGGTGACTACTGGGTACTGGTCTCCACCGCTGCTGCCTGTGGTTCTTGGATGGCAAGTAATGTTGCTGATCTTCATTAACTGCTGCTCTCTGGAGTTCTTCAGGGTGATCTCTCACACACGGTTATTGGCCTTTTTAAAAATGACTGCTCTGTTCACACTAACCCTTTGTAAATTTATAGGACCTTCCAAAGCCCACATTACCAGATAAAATAAATCATGAGAAATTTTACAAGACCACTAACATAAGGCTTTATTTTTAATAAGATTTATGTGCGGTAGCACAGGGGGCAGCAGTACACTACAGGAGCTCTTAAACACTAACAGAAGAAATGTTAAGGGAATGGAGATCTGGGATTGGTCCAAGTCTAATCCTATGATTGTTTCAGATTTTGACATACTGATTAGTTCAAGAGGAGGTCTCTGATTGGTTCAAATTGTTGCCGAGCTCCAGAATATCACTTTAGCTATTCAGTGAAAAGGCAGTGAGACAGGGCCATCTGCCTGACGGCTGCCTTCTCTGGGAAGAAATAACAATCATAATGGGAAATCTTTGTGAAGACTAGCTGTGTTCATCACAGATAATTAGGGTTTGGGGAGGTGATGATATTAATAGTGAACCCAGATCCCTCCCTCTGTGATTTTAGTGACTCTAAGGCAGTTGGTTCTTTCTTGTCCAAGAACAAGCTGCACTATCAAGAATGATAGGAGTTGGGGAAAGATATCTTGGCTGACAGGAGTTGGACTCCTGTTAAAGTGGCCTTTAAGAGAGCTGGGCCCCTGAAGGATCAAAGGGAGGCTGAGGTCCAGAGGGTGGGGCTGAGGGACAGGTGTATGGCAGGTGCTGGCCAAACTATGCTACCCTCTGGCCAGTGCAACAAAAGAATTTCTCAGAGGTCTCATATGCATGTTTTCCCTCATATGTGTGTTTAAATCTTTTTATGCCAACCTAAAAATATGGAATTTATCCTTAGGAATGAAAGACTGAGTCAACATTTGGAAATCAGTACAGTTTGTCATATCATCAACAAGGATAAACTATGATCATTTAAAAAGCTGTGGAGAACAGCTTTTACAAAGTGTAACATTTGTTTAAAAAAAAAAAAAACTAGCAAGTATTTGTAGTACACCATAGGGCAAGTTGTCAAGGAGAAGATCTCTGAGGAGCAGCCTTGTGCCCAGAAGGACTCATATCAAATGCTTCTTAATTGCGACATTATTGATTCACAGTGTATCTGTGAGTGCAGCTAAGACAAAAGCTGTTAGAAACTGAGACCGGGCCCTGGCTGAGGAAGAGGAGGCAGCACAAACTGTGCAGAAGAAAGAGCTGCAGTTGCAATCAGTAGGGCTCAGCCCCTTCCTCACAGTCTTGCCATATAATTCAAAATATGGAATCCAGGCTGGCCTCGAAATCACAGAGACCCTCCTGCCTCAGCTCCCCAATTCTGGGATTATAATTATGTGCCACAATGTTAAGGAAGAATCTTCAGTCTTTAGATTCAGTGTGCTTTGGAATTTAGCTATCTCTATTTGACAGAGAAGCCAAAACCATACACTGAAGGAAACAAAGGCTTTTTAATAAATGGTACTGAGAAAACTATTTACACGCAAAAGATTTAATGTAGTCCCATGTATCTCACCATGGACTAAAGTAAATCTAAATATATCAAATATCTAAATATTAAAATAGAAACAGTATACTGGGGGCTTAGATATAAGCAGACACTTTTTTATGCAGAGGCCCATTTGGCCAAGAACATCAGAAATCAACAGAAGAAATCACACCAAATTAAATCACTTTTGTACAGGAAAAGAAAAATCAACGGAGAGGAAACAACCTACAGAATAGGGGGGAAACACCAGCTGTTTCTTAGACAAAATATATAGAACATATAAAAAGCTTAAACTATAGACCACACACAATAAAAGCACCCTGTCAAGTAATGGTCAACTCAAATGAACAGAACCTTCTCAGGATAAGTACAAATGACCAATGAATACATGAAAAATGTTCAACTTCTCTGGCCATTAGAGAACTGAAACAACATTGAGATTCCATCTTACTCCAGAAAGAATAGCTACCATCAACAAATCCAACTATAACAAATACTAGTGAGTCTCTCATACATCGGGGGTGGGAACGTAATGAGTGCCATTATGGAGAGTCTTCAAAACACTCAAGTTGCTACAAGAAACTCCATTCAACCAAGTTATTTCTTTTTCATGTATCTGCTTGAAAGAGTTAATGACATAATCGTATAGTTATACAGGCATGTCCATATTTGTGGCAGCACAATTCATAACAGGAAAATACTGAAATCAGCCTGTAAAGAAAACATAGCATTTATACATAGTGGGATACTACTCTAGCAAAAAGAAGGATAAACATGAGTTATTTGAAGTAAAATTGAGGCACTCTGAAACCATAATTTTAAGTCCCATAAGTCAGACAAACATGCTTAAATATCACATGATTTCTTTATAGGAGTAAAGAACAGAATAAAAAATACATAATAACAATTAGGGAGATATTTTGCAACATGGACAAGGAAGCATGAGATGAATGGATAATATTCAGAAAGGAGTTGAAGAAAACAGATGTTTCATATAGAAGTACAAATTTCTCATAAGGAATGTCACTGTTATATACTAAAACATATTAATAACTAAAAATTGAAAAAGAATATCGCAATGAAAATAAACTTCTTCAGCCTGATAAAAGGCACTTAAAAAAACAATAGCTACAGCTAATGTCATATTTGAAAATATAAAAATAAGTGATTTCATCTAATGGTAACAGGTCAGTATTTATTTTCGCTGTTCCAATACAGCAACATACTAAATTACATAGCAAACATGGTGAAAAAAAGAAAAAAAATACAAAAAAAAAGTATTTTTAACAGGATAACAATTTGGTCATTGACATAGAAAATATTTACTCTACCAAGATTTCTGAAACTAGTAATTTTAGGGCACTTTTTAGGTCAGTTAACTTTCTCTATGTTTGTGCAAAACAATTCAAATATTTGTTAAGTTCATTCTGGGCTTTCTCAATCAATGTGGGGATTATTGAAGTGCAGCTTTGTAGCACAGGAGAGAGCAAAGAAAAGGGGAATATACAGTCAGGGCTGGGAGAGAGATGTGTAGATAAAAACATCACTAAAAAATATCAGGGATAGAGCAGATTCCAGACCAACCTAGCTGACAGCACTGAGCAGTACTGGAAAAATCAGACTCAAACTAAGGCAAAATCCAGCAGAGAAACAGTTCAATCAGGTGTCAGAGGTGATCAGATATTGAGATAAAAGATTCTGATTAAACTAATTCAGTAAGATTCTTGCCAAAATTGCACAAGAGACACGGGAGCTCAACTGTCAGAGCCTACGAGATGAGATATCAGGGGATGTGGAAGATTTAATTTGAAAATATCTATTATTGTACCATGCCCTCCATGTACATGTAAACTGTAGATGTAACTTTTGGAAAACTAAAACTATCTATTCAGTGAAGAGCACAATGCAATATTAAAAACAAGACACAGAAATCATGACCTACACTGATTTCATGGTTTCAAAGCCTCGGTTTTGTAGGTGGACCATTTTCATAAAGATTCAGTGCACTCATAGTC
>PVIR01041697.1:0-12617 GCA_004026965.1 Petromus typicus | reverse complement strand
CCATGGAAAGGGAAAACATGAGTTTTCCGAACACTTTCATCCTCCTGGGCTTCTCAGAGTTCCCGTGGCTGGAGACGCCCCTCTTTGCAGTGGTCCTGGTCTCCTACTTCCTCGCCCTGGTGGGGAACAGCTCCATCATCATCCTCTCCCTGGTGGACACCAGACTCCACACACCCATGTACTTCTTCCTGGACAACCTCTCTCTGCTGGACCTCAGTGTCACCTGCACCATTGTGCCCCAGCTGCTGGCCAACCTGTGGGGACCAGACAAGACCATTGCTGCCTGGGGATGCATCACACAGCTCTATCTATTTGACTGGACAGGCCTTACTGAATGCATCCTTCTGGCCATGATGGCCATCTGCCGGCCCCTCCAGTACATGCTCATCATGCGTCCCTCGGTGTGTGTGCAGATGGCAGCTGCCTCCTGGTCCAGTGGCCTGGCAAATGCACTGCTCCAAGCCACATTCACTCTCCAGCTTTCTCTCTGTGGACACCACACCCTGGACCACTTCTTCTGTGAAGTGCCTGTGCTCATCAAGCTGGCCTGTGGGGACACCACAGCTAATGAGATGGCCCTGTCTATCGGAGCCATCCCCTTTGGAATGGTGGCTCCTCTGGTGATGCTCATCTCCTACACCCTCACTGCCAGAGCTGTACTGAAGCTACCATCAGCTGAAGGCAGGCACAAGGCGATCAGCACCTGCAGTTCCCACTTGCTGGTGGTCACCATGTACTTTGGTCCTGCTGTCTACGTGTACCTCCAGCCTCCAGCCAAGAGCACACAGACTAAGTTCTTGTCCTTATTCTACTGTATTATCACTCCAGTGCTCAACCCTCTTATCTACACCCTGAGAAACAAGGATGTGAGGACAGCATGGAAGAAGATTCTCCTTCTTCTATGGGGTAGGTTGGGGTGACGCCTTGGAAAACGAGATCTCTGGCTCTCTCCTGAGCAACCACATGCACACAGTGTATACACTGACATACTGACATATATCACTCTCCTTTTAAACATTCATCCACTTACAGTCTTCTAGATTCGTTCCATAACTTGACTGTTATGAATAGTGCCACAATAAGCACTGATATGCAGGTGTCTCTGTCACAGGCTGACATTAACTACTTTGGGTAATATAACAAGGAGGTCCGTAGCTGGGTCAAATGGTACCTGTATTTTTAGTTTTGTTTGAGGAACCTCTGTCCCACAGGTAGAAGCTAAATGATGCATTCAGTGGTACCCATCAAACATGGTCTTCAGCTTCTACATGACACTCCTCACATAGCCCTGGGAACTTCTAGGATTATTTCACTTTGGATGGAAGCACTAGAAAAAAAAAACAAGGCAGATTACATCAAACTAAATAGCTTCTGATCAGCAAGGGAAGCAATGAACGGAAGGAAAATGTAACTTACACATAAGGAGAAAACATTCAGATCACATATTAGCAGGAAAATGTCCAGATTATACAAGTGACTCATGTAACCAGTTACAACCAGTGACTGATTAAATAGTTATTAAAGAACATGGATATTTATCAAAAAATAAACATTTAAATGGCCAGTCATATGCGGGGTGCACAACACTACTAAACACCAGGAAAGAAAACTTAAGACACAATGAAATATCATCTTACAATTACTAGAATGGCTACTGCTAGAAAAACAAAAGATTATGGTAAGTGTTGGGTACAATGTGGAGAAAAATGAATCTTGAAGCCCACTAAGGAAAATACAGGTGTGTGGAAGCACTTTGACCAACACTGTAGGTTCCCGAAAAACTTAAAAACAGAACTACCCTACAACACCCCAGTCAAATTTCTTGTCATATTTTCTAATGAAGTGAAGTAAGGATTTAGAAAATAAACCTGAAAACCCATGTTCTTGTCATATTATCTGCAATAATTAAGGTGGAAAGAGTTTAGGTTTCTGGACAGGAAGGGAAAGTCTGTTTTATAGATGCAGATATTGCTTCAGTGATATTGCTGACTCTAGAGTCATTGTGTTATAGGAAATAATGCAAGCACGAAATGGCAAATGCTCCATGATGTTTCTTATAGAGAGAATCTTAAAGTGTCAAATTCAGAGGGAAAGGCAGTAAAAGTTTTGACAGGCAGGACAGGAAATGGTGGAAATGGGACTAACATGTCAAAGGACCCTCATTCCTGATGCATGCGTACTGAGACCTAAAATTAAGTAATTCTGGCCTGAGGATTTAGCTCAGAGGTTCTGGCATTTGCCAGGCAAATGCAAAGTCCCAAGTTCAATCCCTGGTACCACACACTCAAGAGGCAGAGACAGGAAGATTGTTGAGAGTTCAAGGCTAGCCTGAGCTATAGTGAGTTCAGGGCCAGCCTAAACTGCAAAGCAAGACTCTATCTCAAAACCTAAAAATCATCATCATCATCATCATCATCATCATCATCATCATCTTCCTGGGTTTTAGACTTGAACTTTGCTTTTTAAAAATGTATCTTAAGAGCTGGGGATTTTAGCTCAAGTGATACCACACCTCCTTTGGAACAACAAGGGCCCGAGTTTTATCTCTGGCCACACACACACACACACACACACACACACATACACATACACACACAAAATGTGTCTTAAGTGTTCTCATCTCAAGAAAATTATGTGATATAATGGACATGGTAGTTATCTTGGTTGTGGTAGTCACATCAGTGTACACACATAGGTCAAAATCGCACTGCACATCTTTAATAAGTACAATATTTGTGATTCAACTATATATGTATAAACCTGAGGAAAAGTGAGATAGAGAACTTTGTGTTCACCATGTGTATACCTTCTTTGTGAATCTTATTCATACCATTTGTCCATTTTTAATCAGAGTATTTAGGATTTGTTTCTATTGTGATTGTTAGTCATTCCTTGAAGAGTTAGCAAATATTTTTTTTATTATCTTTATTGGTACATTAAATATTCACATCATGATTGCACTCCATAATGGGGTTAGCAAATATTTTATTTCATACTGCATTTTGGCTTTTCACTCTGTTGTGTCCTTTACTATGAACAACCTGATAAGTTTAAAGTGCTCCTACTTGGTCACCTTTCTTTGGTTGTCTGTTATCTGTGTTTGGTTTTATATTGTTGTCCAAAAAATTCTTGCCTAGACCATTCCTTTGTGTATTGCCCAATGTTTTCCTCTACTAGTTTTACAGTTATAAAATTTAAAAGTCTCTACATTTTACAATTAATTACATTTAGCTCACTTGAATTATGATATGGTGAAGTCAAAAATTCTTGTCTTATTCTTTTATGTATTAAGATCCCATTTTCCAAGGATCATTTATTAAAGAATGTGTGCTTGCCTCTGTATATATTCTTAGTATCTGGTGGAAAATCATTCAGATGGATATGGAAGCATAACCTCCTATGTCTGGGCTCCTTGTTCTGTGCTGTGTATCTTAGGGTCCGTTAGTACATCACGACCATCCTGTACTGGTTACTATAGCTTTGTAGTGTATTTTGGAGTCAGGTACTATGGTGCCTCCAAATGACAACCAACAATCATCACCACAGGAGGTCTTCTGAGCCCAGTAAGAATGCTCCTTATCAAAAAGGCAAAAATTGTAAATGCTAGAAAGATGTAGGCAGATGGGAAATCTTGTACAGTGTTAGTATGTGAATTAGTGCAGCAGCCACTATGGGGAAAGCTATGGAGGTTTCTCAAGGCATTAAAAGCAGTCTTGCATATGACTTTAAGCAACCACCACTGAGATGAACATCGCCGGTGTTAATCCAACATTTGTCACCTTTCCATTTCTGTCACAAACTCCTGAGAAAACGATGTCCAAGGAGGAAGCATTTATTTTGGCTCAGGGATTTAAAGCTTCACACACAGTCTGCTGCCTCCAGCGCTCCAAGACAGTGAGGCAGAGCAACCCAGGAGGATGCCTCTGCTCATGTCCATGGGAAACAAGGCTTAGCTTCCTTCCACTGCACCCCAACTCCTGGGCATTCCCTCCCACCCCAAGCACCGCAAGCACTGGGCAGAAGCACACGGCTTTCAGTGTCCATCCAACCGGGACACAAACGTAGCGATGTCAGCACATCGGAGGCACCTTGCTGTCATGTTCACACAGCACTGTGCACAGCACCACCCTGTGGATACACACAGTGTCCACTGATTAACCAATGGACGAAGAAAGACAGACTTCCCAGAGGAATGCTTCTCCATCATGTAAAAGGCAGCATTCTGTGTCAGGGACATTTTGAATCTGAATGGAGATCTTAATTTAAATTGATATAAGCCAGACGAACACAATAAGGAGCACGACATGGCTTAACACACATCTGCAGAAGCTGAGTCTCAGCACTAGTGAGATCAGTGAGAGCAGGGACTGGACAGGGATGAGCTGAGATCCCTGAACAGCAGCCAAATCATGGCAGATGGAAGGCGGGAGTGTGGCTGCTGTAATAACACCGGTATCCTCAGACTGGTGGTAGAGTTAGTACTATTGTGTAGTAATATTTAAAATAGAATTCAATGGTAACAGATACAACCTTATGTGGAAAGAGGAGTGGGAATGTGCCTGCTTCACAATATTTAAAAACAACTTTAAAAAAAGAAAGAAAGTGGGCCAGAGATTTAGCTCAATGGTTCTGGAGCCTGTCTTGCAAGCACAAGGGCCCGGGTTCGATTCCCGGTAACCACATACCATACCGGGCGTGGAGACTCATGCAGAGCAGCAATAAATACCACATACCACAGTGCCGGGCATGGTGGCTCACACCTGTAATCCCAGCACTCGGGAAGCAGAGGCAGGAGGATTGCTGTGATGTGAGTTGGAGGCTGAGCTCAGGGTCAGCCTGAACTACAAAGCGGCACCCTGTCTCAAAAAAGAAAGAAAGAGGACTGGGTAGTTGAATAGAAGGGAGGGAAGTGGGAAAAACAAGAATCAACATATATCTTGTGAAGATACAAAGTCTTAATGAAGAATGAGATCCTAATGTATGCCTAGTGTACCAATAAACTCAAATTATTAAAAATAGTAAAATAAAATAGAAAAGAAAATTTTGAAAATCTTTAACCAAAGAAATGATTATTTTCTTAAATCATTATTTTTTTCATTTTTTGTAATTTTAATTCATATTTTACTCATATATTTCATATTTTATTGATATAGTTTGCAATATATCAATCAATAATATCACCAAGAATAAAAATGGAGGAAGAAGATGTGAGGAATGATTGAGTATGTGTGATCCATATTATAAAACTCGTGCCTAGAGCAAAACTCATGCCTACACAATTCACATGACAGTGATGCACACTGTACTCTAAGATGATGCACACTGCCCTGTCAGAGCAAAAACAGCAGATGGCAGTGCGAAGTGTGCCCTCTGAGTATTTTATCTCAGAATGGTCTTAAAATCAAAATAAAATGAAACTTATTTATAATATGCCTATATGATGGGAAAATCATGTTTATGTTTTCATGCTTATATTTTTGGTTTTTTGTAGAACTAGGAATCAAACCCAGAGTTTTTCTCATTGAGCTATATCCCAAGTCATTTTTCTTGTTGAGATAGTTCTCCCTCCCTTGTCCAGGCTGGGAGGGCTTTGTGCGTCCCCTGCCTCAGTCCCTGAGTACCTGGGGTTCCACAGGTGCACCTCTGAGCCTGACACATGCTTGTATTGTTAATGCTTCTGGAAGCAACCTTACTTTCTTTTCTGAAACAGAATGTTATTACATACAAAGGAATTAAATAGTTTAAGGTTATATTTGATTTGTGATACTATAATTAAAATGTACACATTCAGGGCCCTGCTCAGTGGTTTGACCTTTGCCTGGCAAGCACAAGGTACTGAGTTCAATCCCTGGCACCACATACCACAGTACCAGGCATAGTGGCTCATACCTGTAACCCCAGCACTCAGGAGGCAGAGGCAGGAGGATTGCTGTGAATTCGAGGCCAGCCTGGGCTACATAGTGTGTTCAGCAACAGTCTGAACTACAGTGTGAGACCCAATCTCAAAAAATAAATAATTAAATATACATATCCAAAATAACTTACAATTCCAACAATGGTTGAAAAAATAAAACAAAATCAGGCACTTCATTGCTGCAAGGATTGTGTCTGCAATGAAGATGACCCTGGTAACCCCCAGCTCCCTGCCCTGCCTCTCTCCCTCTACCAAATTTCTTGAGGCCTCTGTTCCTGTTCTCACACCTCCTTTCACACTGATGTCACATTGTCACTCATCTCCCTGCAGAACCATACCCTGCTCCATGGGAAACTAGGGTATCGTCTTCTCTATACCCATTCACCTGGACCTGTAAGAGGGTATACAGATGGGAACCTGTGGCTAAAGGGACACCAGGGCTTTGCCAGTGCCATGAATCTGAGTGGGCACCAAGGGAGTGGGCACAGACAAACACCCAGGTAAAGCCCAGCTGTACACACATTATGACCATGTTGTCCCCCAAGCAGCTGGCACCTGCGCATCCCCAGTCCCATTAAGGGAGTCACTAAGTATTGAAAAAGAAGCTGGGCAGTTCCACCCTCTTCAGATTCACCTACAGAATAATGAGCAGCAGCTTTGGAAGACTGAAACAATATTAGCTTCTTAGAGCAGAGAAAGCACACTCCAACAGGAAGAGTAGGTGCCTACAGTGTTCATAACATTGTCATAGCACTGAATCATGGCGGGAAAATGAATGTGTGACCAGTTGAGCTTCTCCAGTTCCTCCAGAGCAAGGTCTCTCACTACGGTGACTGCTCCACATGTGAGTGACCATGACAGCCCGAAACACAGGTCCTGGGTGGGCGCAGTCCGCCCTGTGCACAGTCCTGATGGAGCCAGGAGGAAACGAGGATGTGGCCAGTCTCTGTCTCAACCCCATGGTCTTGTCTTCATCCCATTCAGACAAATTCCTCAGGGCAAAATGATTCTAAATAGAGGAAAAGTAGGAGGAAATTCCCTGCAGAATGTCGATTAGCCCCCACAGGAATTACACGCAGAAGCTCAGGTCTCAGGGGTCAAAGGGAATGAACCCCAAGGGTCCCCAGGCCGCATTTCCCACCCCCTCACTCCCCATCGATTCTCACCCATTCCTTCTGCATTAAATCCCAGATCCGCTGAGAGTCTTTGCTCTTCGGACCCAGATCTCCACTCCCACCGCGATCCTCGCCTCTCCACACTGGCTTCTCCTCTGTATCAGGTAAACCAGCTCCGGCACAGTCAGCGTGGGGGGCTCTGTGGGCTGAGGTTTGGCTTGAGCATGTGCAAAAGCTCCTCCCTCTCCTAGCACCTTCCACCTTTGGGGGTGGTGGGATCCATTTCCTCACTTCTCTAGTGAACCTGGATGGGTATAGATATCAGGAGGTAGAAACGCACCACCCAAAATAAAATCTTAGGGCCTGTTTTTCAAGTCCAGTAATGACCTCAATTTCACCTTCAGTAGAGTATTTTTCAAGTCCAATAAAATATTAGTTCTGATGATATGATAATACATATCTCCAGATTCTGGTGACAAAGGAAAAGGTAGTAGTAGCAAAACATAACCCAGAGGAAGGATACAGGGCAGTGATCACCCAGAGACAGCTGGAGCTGGTAGCAACTCAAGCCCTGCACTAAAGTTCACATGAAAGCAGACAGAATAGGGCAAGAGAACTTCTGCCATTCCTTATTTTATATGATGGAGGATATACATAGATTACCTTTTAGAAAATCTAAACTTTGAGCCAATCTATAAGTTTCTGATAGAAATTTAGAAATATAAAGAAATCTTTATAGGGGGCTGGGGAATTAACTGAGTGATCCCGGTGCCTGCTTTGCAAGCACAAGGACCCGGATTCAATCCCCAGTCAGCCACATACAGCCATGCCAGGCATGGTGACTCACACCCAGCAGCAATCAGTACCGCATACCACAGTGCTGAGCTTGGTGGCTCATGCCTATAATCTCAGCTCTCAGAAGGCAGAAGCAGGAGGGTTTCTGAGTTCAAGGCTGAGTTCAGGACAAGACTGAACTACAAAGTGAGACCTTGTCTCAATGGGGAAAAAAATCTTATATGGCATGGTGTAGAAACAAATATTTATTTTCTCACAGATCTGGAGATTGAAAAGTCAAGCAGGGTGAGGCTTCTCACAAGTGCAGGACTCTGAAAGGGAAAAGGAATCATCGATCTTGGAGATATGTAGCGTACAAGAATAAGAGAGCATTATCTGAAAGGGTGTGGATGGACCCAAAGGAAATAAAAGATGACATCAAAGGGAGGGTGGTGCCATAGTATAGAAAGTGTTAGAACGCTGGGAGATGGAGCTGGGCAAGGGGACCGCAGCCCAGAGCTTCTGGGGGCCTGACTGTCTCCAGAAGGACGTCGTGGTGCAGAATCCCAGGCAGCAGAGCTCTCTGGCATCAGCTGACAGCTGGAAGCCCAGGGCCAGGGCCACAGGTTGAGGCCAGCTGCCGCCTGGCAGTGACCTCCAACACCTCCTCACAGCTCAAGGCAGAAAGACACAGGCGGATGGTCACCAAGTTCTGTGTGGAGGGAATGTCATATACGTCCAAGGTCACAGAAGGAAACAAGGCCCTCAGGGATGAGTTCCAGCACAGGGAACAGCCTCCAGGACTGAACCAGCCAGCTGTCTTGCAACAGCTCTTTTTACTATGGAGCAAATAACATAGGGGTAAAAACAGAAGAGGTGGGCTGGAGCAGTTCCTGGGACAGGCCTTGCAGTTCTTCTTGATTCCTATTCCAGTGTTTGTTTATGGATCTTGTTTGCAAGATTCAGTAATACAAAACTTAAGATATCCAGGGAACATCCTGTAAGCTGGTGATAAACTCAGGAGTTCTGTATAACGGGAGCTCTGCAGAAGTTCTGCTTAACTGGTTGTCCCAGGAAACTGCTAAGTGGGTACATCTTTCCATATAAGGGAGAATAAGGAGACTTCCTTTCCAAGCTCCAGTTTGAGTTTGATAGGAAAAATGATCTTTTCTCAGCTGTGTGAATGCACATAATTTCACTAAGTAATATACACAAACATGGATAAAGCAGTGAATTTCATGCTGCATCCATTTTATTACCATAAAAAGTATAGAGAAAATAGAAGACACATTGCATAAAATAAGTCCATTTGAGGTTTCATCTTTCAAGAAAATGTCTGGAGAATTACTTGACTGCCCTAGCACTGTTAGCCTCTACCTGGTCCATCACCCACGTGGACAGCAAGGAGGAGGAGGAAGCTCGCTCCTGCAGAGCCACCAGGATTGCAGCACAGCCAGCATCTCCCTGGGACGGGAGAGCAGTGCACGTACAGAACAGAACATGTTGGGAGACAGAGGAATGGCAGGGAGACAGGCAGAGGAGGGGTGCTGCGCTTTCACCCCTGTGACTGAGTGACTGAGAAAATCCACTGGGAGGAGGAAGGATTTGCCATGGCACTCTTGTCACAGGTTTCAGTCCACGGTCACCTGCTCCACTGCTGTTAGGCCTGAGGTTGGAGGATCCCATGGAAGGGCATGACAAGGAATTGCTGTGTTCCTCCCGGTGGTACGGTGCAGAGAAAGTCGGACAGGAGGGCAGAGTTGAGATATAACACCAAGGTCATGCCCACTGACATTTCCCACGCTCTTCCACCTCCCTGTGATGCCAGAAAACGATCATCAGGATTAATGATGAAGTGAGAGCATCTGTGATCACACTGCCCAAATCCCCACCTCTGAGCACAGCGGCCATCTGCAGACATTCTAGGTCCAAGCTGGCAAACCACCCTCACCCAGTTCCTCACATCCACCTCTTCATGCAAAATGTACTTTGTCCATCTCCAAAACTGAATAGTTACAGGATCACTCCAAATCCAGGTCAGACTATATGATTACTTGTACAAATCTCCCAAAATGAAACCCATTCATCAGTGTATCCAATATGTACTGGGGTCTTTTCACTTTTTATATAAACTGAAATTATTGGTAGATTTTAGGAATACATTAAGATCACATTCCTCATTGGCAACATGTACCTGTACACAATATATCTTGATTCTTATATTTTTTCCCCATTATCCTCCCTCATTTATTTTTTAAGGTGAAAAAATTCCAAATCAAAAGTCTTCTGAGGCTCAAGGCCATCTTTGACTAGCTGGGAGCTCCTATAAAAATTAAAAAAGCAGGTCCATGCTTACAACATACTGCAGTACAACAGGCATCAGGTAAACATTCCCATTCCAAAAATAATTGACAGGGAAACAGTGAGGAGGAACTCAAACCCATCAGAGTAAACACTAAATCCTAAATCTGCAGCCCAGCACCCAGGGCAGCCTGAGGCACCTGGGTTGTGTGGCACCCAGCATTGCCAGCTATACCCTCTTGGCCTCTTTCTTCTTTGCTTCTGCTCCCTGCCAACATTGCTCCCCACAGAATGCTCCATGATCCTCAGATCTCTAAATATCTGAGATTCCCTCAGTGCTGCTTTTGCTTCCTTCTCAGCTTCATGAATCAGGCTCTCAGGGCCCCTCTTTGGGGAATACAATGCTAACAAACAGTGTCTGGCTTTCAGGTCTCCCATGAAATGCTGCTAGAACCCTCTATGACTCACACCTGCAATTCCATTACCTGCAAAGCAGGTGCTATGTCGATGAAACCAAGGTCTTAGCACAGCCAGCAGTGGCCAGGACCCCTTGGACAATGGCTGCTGCAGCCTCTGCTGAGGGCCTAGATGGCTAAACATGGAGAAATGAATCTGAAGAACCTAATCCTCTAAGCAGACTTGCTCAAGGAGAGCACCCAGGGGCTCTCCTCCCAAATGAAAGATTTACAGTTATACATACTCGGGTGTGTGTAGGTGGGGTATAATGACTCCTAAGAGGCTCTCAAAGAATCTTTTCTCTTGTCCCTTTGCAAAGTGCTTCGTTCCATTAATGCACCTAATTTCTATAGCAACCACAACTACCTGAACCCAGTTTTACATCTGCTGTGTTCTGGGCAAACTGCAAACTTTTGAAATCCTTCTTTTCTCATCTCTGCTCTCAGTTTTTACTGTTAGCCTATCAGAAAACATCGAGCAGTGCCCATGCC
This sequence comes from Petromus typicus, assembly GCA_004026965.1. Lineage (NCBI taxonomy): Eukaryota > Metazoa > Chordata > Mammalia > Rodentia > Petromuridae > Petromus > Petromus typicus. Next base: position 1,566 of record PVIR01041697.1, on the reverse strand, counting down.
ATAGCCTGAACGCTGTTCTCCATGAAACTTCTTGCACCAGACTGATTAGTCCATCACCTAAAAACTCAGCTCTCCACAAAACCAAGCAAAGACAAAATTCAGACACACGCTTTGTCAACATGTAATGTGAAAGGACTCTGTCTTGCGAAGACAGTACACTTTCCTCTCTGAGACTTCATCAACACAGACTTTCATGTCTACGTTCTATGAGCTTTCCAGCCTCTTCCCACTATCACACTAGGATACCTGTTGACATCTCAGCTCCATCCCTACTTCAAATCCAGGGATAGGTAACAATGAAACGGCAGCAGTGATACTTGAGGACAACTTCTGACACTCATGGGTACTGTGCTCTAATAGGAGAAAACATGAGAATAGAGTGATACATATAGGAAAGTAAGGCTTATACTCATATCTTGTCTTCTTTCCATGTATTAAAGATTGATTCAAAGGAATGGAAAACAAGAGTTTTCCCAACAGATTCATCCTGCTGGGCTTTTCAGAGTTCCCGTGGCTGGACACGTCCCTCTTTGCAGTGGTCCTGGTCTTCTACCTCTTCACCTTGGTGGGGAACAGCTCCATCATCATCCTCTCCCTGGTGGACACCAGACTCCACACACCCATGTACTTCTTCCTGGACAACCTCTCTCTGCTGGACCTCGGTGTCACCTGCACCATTGTGCCCCAGTTGCTGGCCAACCTGTGGGGACCAGACAAGACCATTGCTGCCTGGGGATGCATCACACAGCTCTATCTGTTTAACTGGACTGCCTGTGCTGAATGCATCCTTCTGGCCATGATGGCCATTGACCGCTATGTGGCCATCTGCCGGCCCCTCCAGTACATGCTCATCATGCGTCCCTCGGTGTGTGTGCAGATGGCAGCTGCCTCCTGGTCCAGCGGCCTGGCAAATGCACTGCTCCAAGCCACATTCACTCTCCAGCTTTCTCTCTGTGGACACCATACCCTAGACCACTTCTTCTGTGAAGTGCCTGTGCTCATCAAGCTGGCCTGTGGAGACACCACTGCCAATGAGATGGCCCTGTCTATCGGAGCCATCCCCTTTGGAATGGTGGCTCCTCTGGTGGTGCTCATCTCCTACACCCTCACTGCCAGAGCTGTACTGAAGCTACCATCAGCTGAAGGCAGGCACAAGGCGATCAGCACCTGCAGTTCCCACTTGCTGGTGGTCACCATGTACTTTGGTCCTGCTGTCTACGTGTACTTCCAGCCTCCAGCCAAAAGTTCTCAGGCTAAATTCATGTCCTTCTTCTACTGTGTTATCACCCCAGCGCTCAACCCACTCATCTACACACTGAGAAACCAGGACGTGAAGACAGCCCTGAGGAGGATCCTGCAAATCTAGAATGGAATGAATTGTTTAAGAACCAGATGATCTCGATCTCCCACCTGGAGCACCCTAATACTTCTCAATAAACACTAGTATGTCACATCTGATTTTACAGATGAGCATCCAAACTTCAAAGCAAAGAGTTCCTTTCTCCAAATATTAATTTACTTAATAACCAGAAAAATGTTTAGCTAGAAAGTTCTACCTTCTGAAAT
>PVIR01041696.1:0-12604 GCA_004026965.1 Petromus typicus | reverse complement strand
AGACCCACACCCAGCAGCAACCAGTACCACATACCACAGTGCCGGGCGTGGTGGCTCACGCCTGTAATCCCAGCACTCGGGAGGCAGAGGCAGGAGGATTGTGATGTGAGTTTGAGGCTGAGCTCAGGGCCAGCCTGAACCACAAAGCGAGACCCTGTCTCCAAAAACCTAAAAAAAAAAGAAAGAATGTGGACGCAGTGGGAATATCTACCGTGAGCTCAGGTAAGCTGGGCTGGACCACAGAGGGCGGTAGAGTTTGGACTTCAACACAGTGCCACCTACCTAACTTCCTTCCTTTCTCGCTTGGGGGTGGTTGTTAGGGGCGACACCCAGGGCCTCCCACATGCTAGCTGACCCTCTCCCTACCACTGAGTTACACTCTGATGCATAATGTCAAAATCACTGAAAGTAATAATATAGTAATATTCTAAAATGGAGACTTTCCCCCCAGTTTTGAATCCTGGGGGCCCCTTTTGACAACATTGTGATTGCCTTCAACTGTGAACAACAATTTCACTCCTTTGAAAAAGATTGTACTGCTTTCTAACAATTCTAGAAGCCATTGTTATAGAAACAAAAAAATGTCCGCAACTACGGATGTACCTCCATTTATGATGCATTTATATCACCACAAACCTGTGAAGGGTGCACGTGTGTGTTACACACCACAGTCTGCTGTCGTTTATCCGTGATAATGGTTGGGGTTAAGTGGCTGACCAGGAGCTGCCCCTGGCCCTGCTGCCCACATGAGAAGATCGTATTGCATACTGCTGGCCTGGAAAAAGATCAAAATTCAAAATATGATTCAGTTGCTTTTGACCCTCTTACAGTGGGAAAATCATAAATCAAACCATTGTAAATTGGGGCTACCTATACTGCTTAAGCAGATTCGTTTCATTTGCCAGGGCCCCAGGGAGGTCCTAGGTTAAGAAAAAAATTTTTTATATCTTCGTCAGGGCCAGCTCAGGCTGGCCTTGAACTCAGGAGCCTTCTGCCTCAGCCTCCTGAGTGCTGGGGGATGGGGGGCGGGGGCGCTACAGGCCTGCACCACTCCACCTGGCAAGAGATGACAGGAACGTTAAGGTTTTTGTGGGTGGCCATGGTCCGTGGAACTCCCTGGAGCAGTATCCTGAAGAGTGGCGGGGAGAGGTGACAAGGGTCCCCTGAGGGGAGAGGTGACAAGGGTCCCCTGAGGAATTTCAGTGACGCTTTGCCCAGCGCTCTCTCTTCAGTGGCAGAGGGGACCCTTGGAAGCACATTTCCACGAGCAGCAGGGCTTGAGACGCCAGCTCCCCTCACAGGGCCTGCCAGTAAACTTTAAAATGCAATCATCGGGTGAGGGAAACACAGCGTCTCCAAACGCTTCTGCCAAACTTTGCCGCAGCTGGACTAAGGCGGCAGGTGTGTGTGCGCATGCGCTCGCGTCCGCACTTGCCTGGAAGAAATTTATGGGCACGTTATACTTTAGCAAATCACCGTGGAAGCCAAAGCAGGGATCCAGGTGCGCCCTAAGTCCGAAGCCAGAGAGAATCTTTTATGTTTTCAGTGGACAGACATTCCCCCACCAAAAAAAAAAATCTCCATTTTGACTACATCGATAAAAGTCTGCGTATAAGCCAGCCTGCACGATAGGATGTTACTAGTTTGGCTGCGGTAAGAAAGTTTCCCATCAGCTAGAAGAAATCCCTCCCTGCTGGCCCTGGACCGGAGCAGCCCTCCCTCAAAGGAGCGTTTTAAACAGTGCTGCGCTAACGTTGTTGGCTGGTCACCTGGAAAATTCCTTTTGCTTTGTTATGCTGTTAATGGCCCATCAATTTAAACCTCGATTCCCAGAAACTTTCCTTTTCCTAACTGATTGGAGGAAGAGGGAGCGGAGGTTAGAAAGAAAGAAAAGAAAAACTAGAGAAAAAGGATTGTCCTGTGTTAGAGTTTGGGGAGGAATGAAAGGTGGGATGAGGGAAGGGATTTCTTCTGCCTGGATCCACCTGTGCAGATGCTAGTACATAGACATATATAAATCTGGACTTACGGAATCATTTTAGGTAATGGTGAGGCTATCCCCTCTCTTCTTCCCCCCTTTCCTCTTCTTCTTCCTCCTTCTCCCCCGCAGTACTAAGACTGAACCTGGGGTGGTCTACTGCTGAGCTACACCTCCAGCTCTTTTTATTTTGAGATATGTAGTTTCACTAAATTGCTCAGCTTTCAAACTTGAGATACTCCTGCCTCAGCCTCCTGAGTAGCTTGGATTACAGGTGTGTGCCACTGCTCCCAGGGATGGTGACATTTTTTTGAATTTGGCCAAAGCTCAACCACATGGGGTTTTAGCGAACTCAAGTCTTTTTCTGGAAGACTGCTAATCCCAGAGGCCTAGGAGGATGGTAGTTGTGTGAATACCCTTGAACTACTTAGCTCAGTCCCTTTCCTGCTTTCATTTGCTTGGTAAAGTCAGCAACTGACACCAATTTTGTATTGTTAGTTCTAAAATTTGCAGTTTGTTTTTCCCAGGTAGGTATGAAAAAGGTGAAGACTTTTTCTGTATTAGCTCATTTAATTCTCACTAGCAGCTCTACCCGGGAAGTACTATGGCTATTCCCATCTTAAGAGAAGAGCAAAGTGAGGCATGCAGCAGGTGATGTACCTGCAAGTCCACCTGACTCTGCCATCATAGTGCGTGCTATAAATCATGGCAGGATAGTGGTAAGAAAACCTAAGAGGGTGCATACAAGCCACACAATTGCTCTCTAGAGTTCGACCTTCCACCTTCTCAGGCCCAAAAGCTAATGTCTGACCCCCTGGGGATTGGACTTGGGATCTTGTGCTTACAAGGCAGGAGCTGGAACCACTGAGCTAAATCTCTCTTGTGGGAGCCTGAGGTGCGCATGCGCTGGGAGCAGATCCTGCTGCTCATTTTAGGGATTTATGAACTCACGTTCTGACCACGAAGCACTCTTGTTTCTCTTCAGGACTTGGACTGTCTAAAATGGCTGCGACGACCCCTTCGCCTCAGGAGTTATGTTGTCTCTTATCTCAGTTGGAGCCAGCAGCTCTCCAGTCAGTCGTGGAGAATCCGTAAGTGTGTAGCGACATTCACGGACTGGCAGAGAGACGCCCAACCAGGTAAGACAGGCGCAGGCCCTCCAGGCAGCGGAGAAGCAACAGTGCTAGAAAGGGAACCTTTGGTCAGTTGAGAAGACGAGGCAGCCAGGGGTCCACCCGTCCAGGGGGGCTCGGATGGTCCCCCTTTTCAGTATTTACATTATCATCTGTAAATATAAGCATTATCTTTAAATAATCCATGCAGGATGGTTGACTCAATACTGTGGAGATAAATACAGAGAAAGTAAGAAGTACCACAAAAGAACACCCATTTCCATGATTTTCTCCTGCCACGGATCTGCCCGAGTCCTTCTTTTTTTTTTAAGGTTTTTTGAGACAGGGTCTCACTTTGTGGTTCAGGCTGGCCCTGAGCTCAGCCTCCAACTCACATCACAGTAATCCTCCTGCCTCTGCCTCCCGAGTGCTGGGTTTACAGGCGTGAGCCACCACACCCGGCACTGTGGTGTGTAGTAGTGATTGCTGCTGGGGTGAGTCTCCACGCCCAGTATTGTTATGTGGTTACCGGGATCGAACACGGGCCCTTGCAGGACAGGCGCCGGAACCACTGAGCTATATCCCCGGCCCTGCCCGGGTCCTTCTATTGAGTCTGAGTCTCCAAGTGGTCCTGATGGACGGATGTGTGTTTGTGTAAAGTGCATGCTTCCACGTATACATGCACTTGCTCACATACTGTTGATGTGAATATCAGTGAAATCTTTTTCTGACCCTTATCCATCCCAGACAGCTCTCTGATTCACACAGCCCCTTTAACAGCATAATATTCCACCAGAAGCTGGTGTTTTCATAGATCATTCCTTGCCCAGAGGGCCATCCTGCCTACACTTAACTCTTGGGTCTTGCTTCAGGGAAGGCACGAATGGAAAGGTGGTCCAAGGGTGGAGGGGGTTCATATGTGAGGGTGGAGGAGTGTGTTCTGCACGGGCCCTTCCTGTGCTACACAAAATTCTTTCTCTTCCTTATACCACCAAATGTTTCTTCGTCTGGTTGAAGCAACTCCACAGATTTCTGGGAATCATCTTAGAAATGGCCAAGAGGTTCATGGGGGGATAAAAGGCTGTCTCCTTGGTGCTGGACCCTACCAGGTGGAACCCCACTTTCGGCCACCAGGCTGGTCCGCTGGCTCCGTACCGATGTACCTGGCTTAGGGTACCCTATGCTCTGGTCTCGTGTTTCCCACTCTCAGCAGGCGGACTCGCCCCTCTGTCACCAGGAAGGCGCCAGCTTCGCGGATACACACAAGACTGCTTATCCGCTGTGCGTCCCTGAGCACACTGCGGAACCTTTCGGGGTCTGTTTCCTTATTTGCGACATGGAAGTAGTAACAATAGCTGTCCTACTTGGCAGAGGTTTTCCTTGTGAATTGTTGGTTCCTTGGGGAGCTGTTCAGTGGATACAGAGCGCCAGTTTGTGCCCTCAAACCCAGGCCTCAGGTGCACGGAGCATCCCAAATGCCAGTGTCTCAGACCTGGCCCTTGACAGGATTCTGACTCTCTGAGGTGACAGGTCCACGGGGGGTGGTCGCGTTCTCATTTCCCAGGTCAAGTCAGCAGGAGTAGGATGTTTATCACGGCATCTCCAGGGTTGAGACGCCTCCTGTTCATTCACTTACTTCGGAAGATCCAAGTTGCCTCTGGGGGAGGGGACTGTGTCAGTCTTGTTGCTGTTGGGGGTGGCGGGATGGTGGTGACCTGCACTTAGTAAAAAATACTCATTAAATGACTGAATGAACGAAATCCCAGGAGGGCAGTTGAATATTTATTCTTTATTTTTTTGGACCTAACCATCTGATTCTCATTACTCCTACAGCTCTAGAAGTCTCTCTCCCTCTCTCTGCTTTGGCGTTTTATAAACCTCGTGTGCGTACGTCGACATTTTAACCATAAATCCAGAGTTGGGGGTGCTGGAAAATGCGAGGGGAGGGTGGGGGCACAGAAACTCCTCGGAGGTCCGCAGGCCCGGCGGCGCTGGCCCGGCGTCGGGAGGGAAGGGAATCTCCGGGTGGGAGCCCCGCCGCCCATCGGCAGAGATGGCCTGGGGTTGCGACATGTTCAGAGGGGTGGCGGCCACCGCTGTCCCCCGGCGACCTGGGAGGGGCCCGGGCGGGGCACGCGGCGGCCGGGCGGGCGGCGGGAGCGGCAGCCCTGGAGGTGGCGCCTCGGGTGGCGGCGAGCCATGGGGGAGGGGACCGCGTGTGTCTCTTTAAGAACCGAGCGCCGCCCCGCCTCGCAGGCGCCCGGAGCCTCACAAAAGAACAGGATGTTGTTGATTTGTCACCAAACCACAGAGAGGAAATGATTGTAAATTTCCTTTAAACATCCCCACCGCGCTCCGGCCGCCCCCGCTTCCGCCTCCGCCGCCCCCGCCCGGCCAGCGCAGCGGGGCTCGGCTCCCGCGGGCGCGCGCTCCCGCCGCCTGCTCCGCCCGGGCCGCGCTTCGGCAGCCGCAGCCCTGGGCTCCCCGCGCGGCCCGGCCTCCGAGCGCGGTGCCGGCGAAGCGCTCCGGGCGCGTCCTCCGGCCTGTCCCCGCGGCTGCCCTGCGGAAGCCGGGACCCTCTGCTGGGTGTCCGAGGGGAGACGGGCCCGGAGAGGTTACTGGAATAGGCGAAAGTCGCCACTCTTGGAAACTGGCGGAGCTCTCGGAATACTTCCTCCCTTTCCAGGTCCCCGCTGACTGTTCTGCGGCAGGAACGCTCTAGAAAAGCAAACCAGAAGGAACAGTTGGAAGTGACAATACTTAGGTCCAAGGCGGTTCACGGGGACCGTCTCACCTTCCAGACTCCCCAGGAGCTGTTCCGGCCGCGATCCCCGCTGTGGCCCTTTGCGCCCTCGCCTCTTGCCCCGCACCCCTTCACCTGAGATTCCTGGGCTGCTGTGGCACAGTCAGCTCCTTTGCCGCGCGGCCCTGGGCAGAGGGTCTGGCCCGGCTGTGGCCTAGACGAGCTGTCCACAGTGCAGAGGCCCGAAGCAATTAACTCTTATTCCAACATGAGCTTCACTATGCTTCTAAAATGTTAAAAGTCCCGGCGGTTGTTCTAGGTACTGTGCTACACCAGAGTAAAACTTGCTTTTGTCCTGAGGGATAGCCGGTGCCAGTCTCTTCGTTTTTGCTTTTTTTCTTTTTTGGGGGGTGGGTATTGGCAACCGAACTCAGGAGTTTGCGCTTGTCAGGCAGGCTTGGCGCCACTGGGCTGCTTCCCGGCCCTTTTTTTTTTTTTCTGTTTGAAACAGGATCTCACTATGAAGTTTAGACTGGTCGTGAACTCAGGCAGTCCGCCTGCCTCAGCATCCCACATATTAGGACTACAAGCTAGCACTGCCTCACCCGCTTCGCTGTTGTCTTTGTACAGATGCAGAGGGACTGGACCCATTCATAGCCTAAGTGGAAGACAGGACCCAGTTAGTCATCTAGTTCGTGTGACTGGTGGTATCACTCTTGAATAAACTTTATTATACGTGTGGTGTGGTAGAGAAGGGAACACGGTATTTAAGTAGTTGTCTGGCAATCTCCGGAGACCTCACCTTCTTGGACAGAGACTTGGGTGGCTGATAAGTATTCGTGCTGGAATCTGCCGTGTTTTGGCCACAAGAGGTGAGTGATTATGTGAGCACTTGGACCCTCTTGTGGAGTCTTAGCCCCTTCCGCTCTTCCTGAATGGGGAGGTGGGGTCCTTTGAGAACTTCCCTGGAGCTGTCCCTCTTCCGTGGCAGACCTCTGTTCAGGTTCCCAGCTCTAGGGGCAACGTAAGCGCTGGTGATGTGCACAGGATGAGTAATGTCATATGTCAAAGCTAAAGCGATCCTATTGTTGCCCTGGGCTACTGGGAGGCTGAGGCAGGTTCAAGGCACAACCTGGGGGTGTAACCAGACCCTCTCTCAAAATAAGGGCAGGGGGATGTAGCTGGAGCCCAGTACCTGAAAGGAAAAAAAAGGAGAAAGAATGAAAGTTGGTATCCAGCAGGGTTGTACACCTAGGGATGATGGAGCTGGGGTCAGATTTGTGCCCACAGAGTCCCCTGTGTCTGTTCCAGAGGGAGTCTTCCATCAGTGCAGAAAGCTGAGTGGGTCCCTAATGCCTGTGGAGTGTAGAGGAAATGGCAGTGCCTTTGGCTCCTTGTGTTGCAGTTCTGGGCACGTAAGCTGAAGGGTCTCCAGAACAGGTTTCAGGATCTCTATCTGTCCTTTTTTGCTTCTAGAGAAAGCCAGTCACTGGGACCCCCGGCCCCCCAGCACACAGGGGAGAGAGCCACAGGCTCCTCGCCAGCCTCACCCCAGCATCTGCAGCCTCTGAGTGGTCTGGCCATGGCCGGGCGGCACCACCAGGCACCAGATCTTGTCCTCCGCCACTTGGATGAGCAGGGGGCGGGTCATCTGATATCTCCTGCTCTCCATTTCCTGGCTGGGGAAGAACTTTGGTCTCTGATGACCCTTCCGGCTATTATAGGAAAAATAACTTCTGTTTATCCATTCAGTTAATATTTACTAAACGTTCGTTATGTGCCAAGCACCACTGTTAAAGGTGTTAGATACAGCAGTCAGCAGAACAAAAGCTGTGCCTTGAATTACCTTGCAGGTGAGCAAGGACCCTCTCCAATAAATAAAAAGCTATTATACATATAAGTAATGTATGTACATGTAAATGTATGTGATAAATGTAAATACATGTAAATATATGCACATATGCCCATAAACGTGCGCAGGTATGGCTGTGGACAGAGATGAAAAATGAGATGCAGGGTTTCTTCACGAGGGTAGAGGCTGCTGGTTTATTTAGGATGACTGGAAAGGCGCAGCAGTGAGGGAAAATGGAAGGAGCGGCCACACGGTTTTTGGGAAGAAGCACGTTCATAGGAGTTGGAGTGGCAGAAATGAAAGGCCAGTAGTGGGAGCGTGTTGCATTCCGCTGATGTATCGGGCACTGAGCTAAGTGCTGTGTGTTGTTATAAATAGAATTCTGGTATCATTATTTTTTTTCTCTTGTGAGGTAAGGGCTCGCTATGTAGTCCAGGCTGGCTCTGAACTAGAGATCCTCCTTCCTCAGCCTCCCCATTGTTGGCATTACAGGTGTGCACCATCACCAGTAACTATTTTATCACTATTTTTTTTAGGTTTTTTGAGACAGGGTCTCGCTTTGTAGTTCAGGCTGGCCCTGAGCTCAGCCTCCAACTCACAGCACAGCAATCCTCCTGCCTCTGCCTCCTGAGCGCTGGGATTACAGGCGTGAGCCACCACGCCCGGCACTATGATATGTGGTACTGATTGCTGCTGGGTGTGAGTCTCCACACCCAGTATGGTATGTGGTTAACCGGGGATCGAACCCGGGCCCTTGCACTTGCAAGACAGGTGCCAGAACCACTGAGCTAACTCCCCGGCCCTATTTTATCACTGTTATTTGAAGTATGAGGCTGGGAGAGACTGAATGATCTGTGCAGGGCCGCACAGCAGGTTGGGAGGAAAGGTGTAACCCAGTTGTCAGTCTTGATCACCATGCTGCTTCTGAGTGGAGGAACTCTCCTCCGAGAACTGGAGTTGGTATTTAACTCAGGACCTGGTTCTTTGGATTTCTTGAAAATTGAGCATCCACAGAGACGAAGATGATTCCTGGCCCGAGTGGCTTGGCTGACCGAGCTCAGCATCGGAAGTTCCTTTTAATGAGTGGGGGAAAGTAATGTTTGATGCTGGAAAACCCCATGTTGTGTTTATGGCAGAGGGGGGAAGACACCTTCAGAGTAGTGTAAAGAAGAGGCACGGGAGGCCGAGGTAGCCTGTACCCCCCTTTGTTTTAATTTCCCCATGATAGGTGCAACCCAGCATGCTGTATTATATAGCGATAATTAAAACACTTGGATTAGTGAAATGAGATTTATAGGGCAAACTGGAGCCAGAGGAGAAAACTACAGTCATCTCTTTTATTTGCAGGCAGATATCCAAATTGCCATTTGCTTACATTTTCTTCCTGACACTGTCACCTACTCTGCTTAATTAGATCCCTGTTTCCTGTATCATTTCCAACCGTCCAACTGCCCGCGAAGCCTTGTGCTCAGCAGAGTTTGTGAAGCCATAGTGGACATTTTGCCACAGCCCAGGGACCGGTGAATCAGGACATGCAGGGCGAAACGAGGCCCCTTCCACAGCCTCACGGAGCTGGAGTGGAGCTGAACCCAGGGCCAGAGGCTCAGGGGGTCAGTGCTTTCCAGCCGTAAGACAGTGTTCCGCTAAGTGGTTGTTTCCTATAGGGAAGAACAGGTAAATCCCCACCCACCACTGGCCACCCTTCGGGCGCCTTCTAAAGGGGTTGTAAAGGTATATTATAGTCAAAGTATTGCTCTTAACATTGCCTTTGAGGGGCAGCAGGACAGAAGTGAATAACGTGGTAGTAAGTTTATAGCCTAGCAGAAGGAATGATGAAAAATGGCTGCTGAACTTGGCATACACCTATAATCCCAGCACTTGGGAGGTTGAGGCAGGAAGATTATTAGGAGTTCAAGGCCAGCCTTGGCTGCATGGCGGGAAGCAAAATGGCTGATAAAATTTTTGGCCAGATGAATTTGTTTTAGCTAAAATACTGAGCAGCCCCAGAAGTCAGGCATTCTAGGCACTGAAGGAATGTAGGTACACTGCCTGTGTGGACCGACTTACTGGAGAAGGCAGGCTTGCGACAGCAGCTTCCTTCCTAAACAGCGCAGGGACTGTGCAGAAAAATAAAGTGGGAGATGGCGGAGGAGTGCGACAGCCTCACAGTTAAGTGCAGACAGTACAGTGTGGTGGAGACTAATGTTAATCTTGTCCCTGGCGTTGACACCTACTAATTGCGTAACCGTTGAATTCCTGTGATCAACATCTGAACCTTATTTAACTCTAATGGAATACAACGAGAAAATAGATAAAGTACACACATAGTCAGGATTCAGGTTGGCTGTTTTAAGTGCTTATAAGGGGTGACGGAGGAGCAGAAAGAGTAACTGCAGTTAGTTGGAAAGGATTTGCTTTTCCTGTCGCCTTGCTTTTTTCTAACATTCCTGGTCATCCACACGCCAAACAGGCTACTGGAGTGCTCATGGGTCCCCACAGGCAGAATTCTGATTGGAGGGGCCCGGGATATAGCTCAGTGGTTCTGGCGCCTGTCTTGCAAGCACAAGGGCCTGGGTTGGATCCCCGGTAACCACATACCATACTGGGCGTGGAGACTCACCCCAGCAGCAACCAGTACCACATACCTCAGTGCCGGTAGTGGTGACTCACGCCTGTAATCCCAGCACTCGGGAGGCAGAGGCAGGAGGATTGCTGTGATGTGAGTTTGAGGCTGAGCTCAGGGCCAGCCTGAACTACAAAGCGAGACCCTGTCTCAAAAAACCTTAAAAAAAAAAAAAAAAAAGAATTCTGATTGGAGAGGATTTAGGTACCAGCTTGGTGTGTGGGGTGCAGGTTGGAGTAGGGAATTGTCAGTATTTTGTATTCAGTTTTCAAAATTATTTTCCACATGCTGTCTTCACGCAGAGTTCACGGCAAGCCCAGTGGGAGGCCAGGGCTGCCCACTTAACAAACGGGAAAACAGGCACCGGATGTGAGTGCCTGGCCAAGGTCACCTCCAGTCTCTGGAGGAGGCTCCTGCAGGCCTGGCGATGAGTCATGCTGAAGCCTTGCTCCAGCGTGAAATCACAAAGGAAGGGAGGCTTGGATTGATTGCAGGCGGCCAGGGAAGTTTCCTGTTCTGGACAGATCTCCGAAACAGTGCCTCCTCCACCTGCGGGCCCTTGCCGTCCCCAGGTCAGGCTCCCGAGTGACCCAGCCTCCCCAGTGACCCAGCCTCCTTGGGGCCTGATGTGGGCTGAGGGAGAAGAGAGCCGAAAGCCTTTGGCACACACAGAGAAGCAGGGAGTGGGGAAGAAAAGGAGAGAAGAGGTGCAGATGGGCGTTTGGACTCTTTTCAGACAGACCTGCAGGGGTTTGGCAGTTTTGCCACCAGTTAACCAGCTCGGCGAGTCACATCATCTGTGAGCGTTGGTTTTCTCCTTTGTCAGGTGCCATAATAAGAGAGCCTAAGTGGTAGGGTTGTTGGAAGGAAGAAGTAGGATAATGTATGTCATGTATTTAGCATAGTTCCTGATGGCTTAGGAAACCCTTATAACATTGCAACTGGAGAGGAAAAAGGAGGTACAATGGGGAAAGTCGGGAGTCCTACCCTCTCCCAATGCTGAACCACCCAGCTGAGGCCTCTCTCTGTGTGTGTGTGTGTGTGTGTGTGCGTGCGTGCGTGCGTGCGTGCGCGCGCACGCACGCACACACACACACATGTGCTGAATAAGCTCTGTCTCCCTGGGGCTTCCAGAGTCAGCCTTGAAGGCGATGCGAACGTGGCTCAGCAGAGCAGGCCTGACACGTCCAGCATCTCCCTGCTGTTGCTCACCTTCCCTGGCAGCACGGTCCATTGGGCACTCTGGGCCTCGGAGGGCCCCCTCTATTCCCTTTCTCTTCTTCTCCTTAACTTTTTCTTTGCCCGAGGCCTATTTTGCCTCTTTTCCTATTGCTTCTACATAATGAAATAGTGAAGCTTGTCTTCATGATAACTGGCTGGGAACACATCAGACTGCTGCGGCTGGCCTGGGAGCCTGATTCCTGTTCCCAGGAAAGTGAAGCCCGCAGGCTGCACACATGCTCAGGGGGAAAGCCAGGCTTAGGGTGGCCGATGCCCTGTAGCCAGCAGACTATGGGGTTGCTGGAGTGTATCTGATGGTTCAGACTGGATGCAAAACCTCTTGCAGTGCCTCTGAGCTTGAGTGGTTATTGTGGAGGTTTGAATTTTGAATGTGCCTTTCATCTTCTGGCCTGGCTTCCTCACTACTCCCCACTCTTGTCTTCTGCAGAAGATGTCACTGAGGAACAGGTAACAGGTGCAGTGGAAGAGTTGTGTGAACTTGGGGCTGGGCTGGTGTAGAGCCTCCTGGTCTCTGTGTGACCAGCCTGGAGAGCACTGCCCAACGTGAGTGCCTGGGCAGGGCCATGGGTTAGAGGATACTTGTTTGCTTCCGGGATTCTAGGCAAAACCTCATTTACATGTTTTTGTTTGTATATTTCATTAGGAGGGTGTCCTTGGACTCTCATCCCCTTTTCTGCATCTCTCCTGCTGGCATTGGGATCCAGGCTTCATGCATGCTGAGCAAAGACTACTCCTTAGCTCCATCTCTCCAGCCCTATGACATCTTTTTTTTGGGGGGGGTGATATTGAGGATGGAGCCCAGTTCTTCCTCATACATGGTAGGCAAGTGGCCCCACTTCTAAGCCCATCTCCTTTTTGGTTTGTGAGAGTTTCTTACTAAGTTGCCTAGCCTGAGTTTGAACTTGTGATCCTTCTGCCTCCGTCTCCTGAGTAGCTGGGCTTGTAGGCATGCGCCACCACACCTAGCATTTGCTAAACCCCTTACGTAGTTTTCATTGCATCTTTGCAGTAGCTCTAGAAGAGGAAATTCTCTCCAGTGCTCTGATGAAGCAGC
>PVIR01041695.1:0-12613 GCA_004026965.1 Petromus typicus | reverse complement strand
GTGGTTCAGGCTGGCCCTCAGCTCAGCCTCAAACTCACATCACAATCCTCCTGCCTCTGCCTCCCGAGTGCTGGGATTATAGGCGTGAGCCACCACGCCCGGCACTGTGGTATGTGGTACTGGTTGCTGCTGGGCGTGGGTCTCCACACCCAGTATTGTTATGTGGTTACTGGGGAATCGAACCCGGGCCCTTGCGCTTGCAAGACAGGCGCCGGAACCACTGAGCTAACTCCCCGGCCCCAAGTCACTGAGTTTTTAGGATTATTTTGTTACACGGCGGTAGTTAACTGACTCAGCTATCTATGCAGCGTATTCTCAGGTAAGAACAGTGCGGGGCACAGTATGGATCCCATTCCTTTTTCCTACTGCTTAGGTTTGGGCAAAAAGCGGCATTCCTGAGCAGCCTGGGGAACCAGACGGCTCTTTTTTCTATTCTTTACTTAGCATTTACCTCATACTTTTCTTTACTTAGTGGATATTTATTAATATAGAATTCACAGATGACAGGTATGTCTTCTCTGAATACGAAAGGTAAATCTGCTCTGCCCTTGGCTTCCATTACTGCTTTTGAGAGGTCGGCCCTCAGTCTTGCTGCTGCTCCTTGGAAAGCAATCTCTCTTTTCTTTGCTATTCCAATATTACTCCCACTGTCTGCAATTCTATTATGATTTATCTACGTGTGAAGTTATGGATTTTTTTCTCCTTTGGGAATTGGTTGGGCTTCTTGAATGTAAGATTTGACTTCTGAGTTGGAACAAGTATGCCAGCTACTACAGCATCTTGCCCATCTCAGGGACATAGTAGGAGAAACTCCTTGAGTGACCAGCAGGTGGCGTAGTTTGCAACTCTCTTCTGCGCAGGCCCAGGGATCTAGGCTCTTTGCATCTATGCAGAGGTTCTTAACCTCAGGAGCTGGAGCAGGCCTTCCAATTTCTTTCAGGGGGGTCTGAGGCCCCGGTGAGTGTCCGTGATCCCCTCAGCTCCAGGTTGGGGTGTGTAAGCAAAACAACAACGAAATGCTTCCATCTGCTGCTTCCACTTTCCCTAGGGATGAGTATCGTGGGCTTGGAAGCCGGGAGTCGGGGAAAAAGACCTGGAGAGCTGTTTTTATATTGTCAGATGTCACCACGTGGCTTCAGGCAGCCCCGCCCAGCTTCTCAGTCTAAAAACGTGCCGTTTGTACAGAAGACAGGGCACAGTCAGGCTGAGCTGCACAGTCCAGGATCCCCGTTTCAGTCGCACTCTCCCAGGACGCCAGAAAGTGGCGAACACAGAAACTCCTGGTTGGCATCCATCGGGCCACAGCCTGGAGGCGGGAGCGGACCTGCTGGGCTCAAAGGGTGGTGGCAGCGGGTGGAGAGGGGTCTGTGTGAGGCCCTGGCTGGGGCCCAGTCCTCTGCCGTTGGTCCCCCGCTCTCCAGCGAGCAGGAAATGCGGAGTTGAGCCCCGTTTCATGGCTTGTACAGTGTGGGCGTTTGGGTCCCTAGAGGCCCCTCATACTCTTAAATCACCCTCTCTTACGGGTTAACCATTTGGGGTTCCCCGTTGTTGAATGCTAAGGGACAGACACCAGATCCTGGCTGTGGTCATTTTTACTAACCTGGCCACATGTCTAGCTTTCTCCCGAGAGCAAATCTACAGCCTTGGAGGTCACCATTTGTCAGGACATGTCACCTCCTCCCAGCTTCCCGGGGTTTGTCTCTGGTGCTCTGCTGGCTGGTGGGTGGCATCACTGCCTCTGGAAGCTGGTCACAGAGCTCCATAGTCCCTGACTGTGTGTCCTGTTGACAACATTGAATGGCAAAGGAGCCGCCATTTGCCAGGCACCAGCTGTGACCAGGAACACAAAGATCACTTTGGAACAGTTCCTGCCCTCAGGGAGCCAGTTTGGTCAGGGCACAGAGACGCCACCAGTGTGACGTGGAGAGGAGGGGAAGGACTGTCTGGCCTGGTAGTGGGTTCCTCTGTGTCTTCTTGTTGTAGCCTTTGCTGTTTCTTCTTGTGGGTGGCTGTTACAATGGTAACAATTAACACTGTACGTTCATCAGAGTACTTTAATGGCTGTCTCCTCTCCCTAGCTACTAGCTCCTGGGGACAGGGACAGAGTCTATTCTGTGAGCAACTGTCCTCCTTGGCCCTCAGGGCAATGCAAAACTGATGAAGGGAGGGCGCAGATTTAGCTCACAGTTTCCAGTGCCTGCCTTGCAAGTACAAGGGCCTGGGTTTGATCTTGGGTAATCACATACAACAATGCCAGGCATGGTGACTCACACCCACCAGCAATCAGGACCACACACCACAGTGCTAGGCGTGGTGACTCACACCTGTAATCCCAGCACTCTGGAGGCAGAGGCAGGAGGATTGCTGAGTTTGAGACTGAGTTTAGGACTAGCCTCAACTACATACAGATCGAGACCCTGTCTCAAAAAACTAAACAAAACTAAAAAACTGAATGAAAGGCAGAAAGAAGGGGTTGGCTCTGTGCTTGGGAAGGTGGCTGGAAGTGTCATTTGGGCAGAGGGTGCCCTGGCTGTGCGACTATCTAAGGGGAAGCTGGTATGTAAGCACCACCCGAGCTCCTCGCTGTCCTCCTGCCTGGCTATGAGCCTGAGGTTCCAGGAAGAGGCCACGGCGGGCATTGGCGGGAGGTTTGTGGGGCTTCAGGCTTTGGAGCCTCATTTGCAGTAATGACTCCAGTTGAGTCATTGCCTTAGGAGGGGCCACACATAGTAGGACAGACCTTGCTGTCCCCTGAGACCATGATGTCTGCGCTGTCTACCCAACACGAGAGTATTGACAGGATCTACCTCTTTTGCTGAGTCATCCATCAGAATAATCTAGTTTTATAAAGATTATTCAAACAACAAACACAGAAAATCTTCCATCTCCCTGTATTCGAGCTGGCCAGTGGTTGAGGAAGTGTATAGTAAAGCCATGTGTCGCCATGCTGTTCTTTGGGTTTGCAAAGCCACACTTTACAAAGTTCTAAGGCTGGGTGGCTGTGAGAGTTCTCTGAGAACAAGGCAAACAGCTGGTGGGTGAGAAATCTGCAGTCTTTCTGGAGGGCAGTTGGAAGGAAGTCTGCCCAATGTCCACCCTTTAATCCATGGTCCCACTTCAGGATGGATTCTGCTGTACTCGTTCTGAATTCACAGCAAGTGCGGACTGATGCACACAGCTTTTCCTCATGGTATTATTTTGAATGATAAAAGATGCTTTCTTTCCAAAATTCCCCGTACTAATGGAATAGTGAAGTTTAGTCCAACCACTTACTGGGAATATTATAAAGCAATTTTAAATGGTAGTTAGTGACTTTAAAAATTGTATGATCCTCATGTTGATCTCTTGGATTCCAAATGTCAATCTAAGAGGAGCCAGGGAGGCTGTTTGCAGAAATGGCTGATTTGAAGGTCGGAGCAGGAAAGCCCTGGATTAGACTGGAACATCTTGTGTGCCAGGAAACGGAGAAGTGCTCCACGTTAATGGGGACAGGTCAAGCCATGGCCACATATGGGATGATTTTACTCTCAACAAAGAGTAAGGAGGGTATGGATTTTAGCAAATTGAATTTTTTAAAAAAGGAATTGGTGGGCTAGGGATTCAGCTCAGTGGTTCCAGCGCCTGCCTCTAAGTGTAAGGTCCTGAGTTTGATCCTCAGTACCACACTAAGGAAATGGTGCTTGCCTCTTGTCCAAGATGGAATCTTACATCATGTACCATGCTCACAAGAGTGACATCCCTGCACCTTTGTCATGTAGCATAATCAAACCCCAGCAGTGACTTCACATTTGCCATATCCATTGGGCTACAAGCCTAGCCCCTCCATCCTCAATTTTAGACCAAGCATGGCTCCAACATGTTCAGAAACCACTGTGCTACCTGTAAGCTCCACTGAACACTAAAGTACTATGTGCCTTTACCCCACGTCTTCCTTATTCAATAGTAGATACCACTGGGAATTTAGGACAAGGGCAATATTGGAGGCACCTTTTGCCACATGTATAGGATGACTTGGAATTTCTAAAATGAATATGTGTTTGTGTGTTATGTAATTAAAAATGAAAATTGTGGGCTAGGGGCATAGCTCAGTGGTACAGCATGTGTTTAGTATGTGTTTGGTCCCCAGGGTGCACATGTGCATGGACACACATACATACACACCCAGGGAAGGAAGTGAGGAAAATTATGTGTACAGTGCAACTTAAACTACGGCTACCTCCTTCCCCTCTGGGGCACATATATACGTGAGCAACTGAGAAAAAAGACTGGAAGGAAGTAGGCTGAAGTGATAACTGATTAGTGGAGAGGGGTGAATCTGTGCATAAATTACATTTTCTTCCTGAAGCTTTTCTGTATTTTCCACAATTAAGGAATTTCGCTCTAATTATCAAAAAAAAAAAAATCTTAAGTGATGCTAAGCGCTTTTAGGTCCAATTTTATGGCTAAAAATAATGCAAACATTCTTGTTTGTCTTCTGCAGAAAGGCAATTTCCTGCTTGGGTGGCTGGCGGTGTCTGTTCTTGGAGCCCAAAGACATCAATCAGATGGAAGCAGGGAACACACACCTGCTTCCTCTCACGCTGATGGAGAACAATTACCTCTCATTAGGACACATCTGGCTCAGCCCCAGGACTCAGCATTATTGGAGAAAAATAGCAGATTTTCTCCAGGGACTAAAAGCTGCTAGGAAGTTCTAGCCAAGATGTGAAATAGAAGACTACGTGCCAGACAGATTTGAGAACTGCCTTGTTTTGTAACCTAATGGTCCAAACCCAGAGCTATATGGAAACAAGCGAAAGACATGTGTGATCCACTTGTAGAAGTAATCGAGGACCTTGAAGGACCTGGCTGGTTTGTAACACTGGAAGGGAGCAGCGGGAGCTTCTACCCAAGCCAACTAGCCGAGGACCACACCTGTGGTCAAAACTGTAAGCAGATCACAAACTCCGTAGTTTGGGACCACAGGGTCTTCTGGCGGGGCTGGGCCTGTGTTGGGCAATTGTGAGGGAGATTAAAGAATCAAGGGCCGTAGGGGGAGTGGGTGCTGGTGAGAAGCCAGGGCAACGTGGTGGTGGAGAATCCCGGTAACTGTTACCTCGAAGGAGAGTAGATGGGGCCCACACTATTATTAGCAAAGCAGCAATAGTCACGGAGAGAGAAGCAATGTTCAGGCGTGTCTAGTATTTTTTGTGTTCCAAGAGTGGCCTATCAACATCTCGTTCCGAGTACTGTTTGTGTCTTCAGGGAATGTGCTGACTGGTTGTCAAAAAGGTTGTTTTTTCACTTTCTCTGTTTTCCCTGCAGTTTAAAATAAACATACCACCTGATCAAACCAACACATGAATAGACTTTACAACTTAGAAAATGCTCTTCTTACCATGGTGACATTTTTAGCAAAGTGGAAACCAAGGGTTGAAGATGGCTCTTGGCCAGCACTGGCCGGTAGTATCCAGCTTAAACTTCCTACTTTTCTGCCACACGTTACTTCTTCTGGTTTTGAGAATCATTGACTCGGGCTGGGGATTTAGCTCAGTGGTTCTGGCACCTGCCTTGCAAGCGCAAGGTCCCGAGTTCAGTCCCTGGTAACCACATACAACAATGCCAGGCATAGAGACTCATGCCCACCAGCAATCAGTACCACCTACCACAGTGCTGGGTGTGGTGGCTCACACCTGTAATCCCAGCACTCAGGAGGCAGAGACAGGAGGATTGCTGTGATGTGAGTTTGAGGCTGAGCTTAGGGGCAGCCTGAACTACAAAGCAAGACCCTGTCTCAAATCGCTGGCTCATTGTACAAGTCTGCTTTGAGTTTTGCTAGACCCAGTGGCCTGGTGAGCAAAGCAAGCCTGTCCATCAGGAGAGTGGAGAGTGACTTAGGAAGCACAGGGGGGTTCAGAGCTGGGACCCGGAATGAATATTCTGCTGCAGCTGTGAGAAGTCACTGCAAATTTAAGAGGCTTAAGCTGATGTAAATGTCTTCACCGTTCTGAAGGTCAGCGCCTTAGAGCCCAGGTGGGGTAGGTCTGGGCTCTCCTGACAGCACTGGGGAGACCTGCTTCTGTGCTGTCCTCAGCTTCTGTGGCCCTGTCCTTCACATTCAAGGTCTTCTGACCTCTGCTTTCTTCCTTATATCTTCTCTGGCTCTTCCACTTCCCTCTGCCACATGTAAGGGCCCATGACTGTGCTGGCACAGCTGCGTAGTTCAGAATAAGTCTGTTTTGTGACCCTCGACTATATCTGCAACATCCCTTTCGCCATGTAAGGTGACATATTCAGAGGTTCTGCAGATTAGGACTTTGGCATGTGGGTATCTTGGAAGGGGCCTTCTTTGTATTACCTACTCTTTTGGGGTGCCAGGAAAGAGGAGGTGGGTCTCTGATTTCAGACAAAGTGGTATCTAAGCTGACATGGTCATGGTGGGGTCTAAAGGGGAGTCGTCTGGAGTTGAAGAGAAGCAGCATACACGGCAGGTACATTAGTCACTGCTGTGTTACACCACGGTAACAAAACATCTCTCAGATCTCAGGGTCCTACAGAACCTCACATCTCCTTTCCATTCACTCTAGGACTTTGGCCAAGGGGGTGGTCCCTGAGGACAAAGAACAATTTTGGTGGCAAAGTCACAGATAACAAGGCTTCTGCCTGGAAATAGCAGATGACCCTTCTGCTAATATTTCACTGGTAAAAGTAAGTCAAGTCACATGACCCGGAGGGCCTCAGGACAGAAATACAATCCCTCACAGGAAGAGGTGGGAGTAACTGAACAGGAAGAGGCTTCTATGTGGGCGAGAAGAGATACTGGGGTGTGGAAAAAAGATGTGGGGAGCATCAGAAGCCATAAGGTATGGAAGGCAGGCCAAGCAGGGCTTCACAGGCCAAGGTCCTGGGAGGGCAGGAAATAGATTTCTGCCTAACCATTCTAGCCCAGGCTTCTCAGCCTTTATCATTGTCACTATCTTGAAATGAAATAGTAATACACACGTTTTTTGTTGTTTTTGTTTTTTTTCAGGTACTAGGAATTAAACTCGACTTTGTGCTTGCGAGGCAGATCCAGCGACACTGGCTACATCCCTGGCCCAGGTACACTGTTTTGTGGTGTGTGCATATCTAGGCTTTATATGTAACAGTAATAACATATTTTTGTGCTCCTAAGAACTAATGTTCACCCATTTCAGTGTGATGTTAGCTTCTGTTGAGAATGTACATCCTAGTCCTAACTATTTGAGGATTTTTTTTCTTCATTACTGGGGATTGATCCCAAGACTTTTGCATCTAGCTATATCCCCAGCCTTTTAAAACAAAAAAAAATTTTTGAGAGGCAAGGTCACTAAGGGGCTAAGATATCTAGACTGGGGTAGATCTTGGGATCTTCTTGCTTCAGCCTCTCAGAATGTTTATCGGTTTAATCAAGTCTTGGATTCAATAGACTTAAACCAAATTTGTAAGTGAAATTGCTAGTGTTTTAAGTTAACATGCATAAACCCTGCTACTTTAGCTAAACCCAGTGTGACCACCACTGTCAGGGCAAAGCCTGGCATCCAAGGTGCAGAAGGTCAGTGAGTAGAAAGGAAGCTTGAGTTGATATTAGGGAAGAAGCTCATTATAATATCTAGATGTTGTTTGGCAGAGTGTCCAAAAACTAAATCTATGCGATATGATGCAAAAATGATTAAAATTTTAAAAATGTAGTATAGCAAAAGACACATGACCATTAATTTCCTTCCAAACCTTCCCCTCGCTCTGAACACAACTGCACTACTGCTCCTGCCGTTTTCTGAAGCAGTTCTGGAAGAGCTCTTGTGAATGTCTTTGGTCACACTGCTGGGACTGTCTCAATGTCCTAAACTGATTCAGAACATTTCCCTTTCATGGTCTTTTTGACTTTACGGAAAAGCCAGAAGTCACACAGGGCCAGATCTGCTGTATTAGGTAACCGAGGACACCCCATAATTTTTTATTTGACGAAAATTGCCATAAATGATCAATATGGGATGATTTAAAAAATAGCATGAAAATTTAATAAAAATTCATTATTTATTCTACTTGGGAATGGCAGACCTCTTTTCCACTAATATTTCACTGGTCAAAGCAAGTCAGATCACGTGGCCAAGGAGGGCCTCAAACCAGTCCCCCTTGGAACAGTTCTCTGTTTTTTTTTTTTTTTTGAGACAGGGTCTCGCTTTGTAGTTCAGGCTGGCCCTGAGCTCAGCCTCAAACTCACATCACAATCCTCCTGCCTCTGTCTCCCGAGTGCTGGGGATTACAGGAGTGAGCCGCCACGCCTGGCACTGTGGTATGTGGTGCTGGTTGCTGCTGGGGTGGGTCTCCACGCCCGGTATTGTTATGTGGTTACCAGGGATTGAACCGGGCCCTTGTGCTTGCAAGACAGGCGCCGGAACCACTGAGCTATATCCCCGGCCCCAGTTCTCTGTTCTTGAGGCTGTTTCTGTACTATAATGTTGCTCCTGGCGTGTGCAGAACTGCAAGGGGCAGCCACGGCATGTCTCTCAGTCTCCTCACTTCAGGTCAGCCACAAAGCCCCTTCGGCCCTTCGTCCTTGACCTTCCTCTCCCGCATGACTCGCTCTTTCCCTCAGACTCAGAGGCCATAGTGTTGAGCCCAGCACTGAGCTGGCCTGGGGCACTGAGGAGATTGCGCCCTGTGAGCCCTGGCGGGTGCTTCCCAACTCCCTGCAAGTGAGCGCTGTGTCCGGCTTGTTGGACAAGGCTGGCTCCTGGCCCATATCCCCTCCCTCATCTAGGAAATGAACAGGGCTAAATGGATTCCTATCACATTTTAACAAAGTCCAGGTGTTTCCTTTGAAGGTTGTATTCTGTAGCAGCAAAAATTTTAGTTTTTACAAAGCACAAAATCTAGAGAAAGGGATATGTAAAAATAATCTCATTTTCCAACTGACACCTCCAACTACACATCAGAACTCTGTATATATGTACGCCTATGTTTATCTGAAATGCCTTTGATAAATGTGTTGGACTGAGAAGGACACAGATGGGGCTCTCGTGCATGCCCTTGAATTGTGTGGGGAAGTTTTCGTGTTATCTGAGGACAGGTGAATGGAAATACTTTCACAAACTCCCATTTATTAGCAGTCAAGAATAACGAAATGAAACTCAGAGATTAAGTAGCTAAAAAGAAAAATAATACCGGAAAGAGTCAATCTTTTTCCAAACTCAAGAATCATGCAGACTGAACAGAAAATTTATAGTCATCCCAACAGAAGCCGGGAGGACATGCACACAGAGTCCGGCCCTACACAGAACGAGGCCTGTGCTGCCTCCATTCTAGTCCTGTGTAACCTGCTTTTAATCATTTTCCAGAAACGTTCCCAAATGAGAAAGAGAGAGAAAGGCAGACCTTTAAAATACATCAACAAGACTAAATTCTTCTGTTTAAGGTCAGACCAGACTTCAGAACTCAGACTAAGAACTGAGGTAGAAATCCTATACATATGTAGTGACATGCCTCTATCTCAAACCCCCGAATATGGTATTCATTTTTTTTTGAGACAGGGTCTCGCTTTGTAGTTCAGGCTGGCCTTGAGCTCAGCCTCTAACTCACATCACAGCAATCCTCCTGCCTCTGCCTGCCGAATGCTGGGATGACAGGCATGAGCCACCACGCCCGGCACTGTGGTATGTGGTACTGGTTGCTGCTGGGCGTGAGTCTCCACACCCAGTAATGTATGTGGTTACTGGGGATTGAACCCGAGTCCTTGCGCTTGCAAGACAGGCGCCAGAAGCACTGAGCTAACTCCCCGGCCCATGGTATTCATTTTTATGAGGTGTAGCATTACCTGCCTTTTTCATCCATAAGTTGAAAAAAAGCCTAAGCACACCTAACATGGGCTTTTTGTGATGAAATATAAGAAACACATATATCTCAGAGTAGACCAGAAATTATGAACGATTTCTAGGGATTATGTTAATTAAAGTCATGGTAGTGACAGCATTAGGACCAGAAACTCATCAGGTTTCCAGTTAGGGACCAACTGGCTACCTCAGAAATATCCCTCCTGAAGCTGGTCATGATGGCTCTTGCCTGTCATCTCCGCACTCTGGAGGCTGAAGCAGGAGAATTCTAAGATTGAGCCTCACCCAGGCAATTTGGTGAGAACATGTCTCAAAATACAAACAAACAAATAAATGGTCTGGGGATGCAGCTCAGTGCAGAGGTCCTGGGTTCAATCCCAAGTACCAAGAACAAAAAAGAAAAAAAGATCCTCTTCAAAACCCATCCTACAAGGAAGGACTATATCCTCACAAGGCCTGAGATCCATATATGTGTATTAATTACATATGAAGAATCCACCAGGACCCAGTGATAGAACTTAAGATTTCAGATATAAGATGAAAACAAAGTCAAAGGTTCATTCTACAGGATTTCAAAGTTCAAAGGGCGGGGCCAGGGATTTAGCTCAGTGGTTCCGGCACCTGTCTTGCAGGCGCAGGGACCCGGGTTCAATCCCCAGTAACCACATACCATATTGGGTGTGAAGACTCACGCCCAGCAGCAACCAGTACCACATACCACAGTGCCGGGCGTGGTGGCTCATGCCTGTAATCCCAGCACTCGGGAGGCAGAGGCAGGTGGACTGCTGTGATGTGAGTTAGAGGCTGAGCTCAAGGCCAGCCTGAACCACAAAGCAAGACCCTGTCTCAAAAAAAAAAACAAAAAAAACAAAAAAAACAAAGTTCAAAGGGTAACTCCATAATGTTTTCACACAAGAATGTCACTAAAATGCACAGGTGTCCAAGACAGATTTGTTTGCTAAACGCCAAGAGCAGGCCTATGGATTTGGGAACTAAACCAAGGTATGGGCTGGGAAAAGCAAGAGGCAGGGGAGGACAGTAAGAAGCAAAGGAAAGTGGCACAGGGGCCAGAGAGGGAGTCCAAGGCTTCCCCAAAAGCAGCTGCGAACCTCTGTGATCCTGTTGGAGCACACTGGCTGTTGCTCTTGGCTTCACTCACTGCAGTCCATCTGGAAAGATCTTGTTTGATGGGGATGAAAAACCATTAGTAAAAGAGAAAAATAGTCCATTCTATTTATGTATAATATAAAAAAGATTTTACCAGTCTTTCCTTTAACACATAAGTAAATCTCTATTTGCAAGTTAAATACAGGAAAATACAAAAGCAGACTGAATTATCAAAAAGGAAAGCTTTTTATTTTTTATCACTAATACATTAGTCTCCCTGATTATGACCCATAATCAGTGTCACCTAAAATACAGAAATACCTGTGCAGAAGTGAACCATCCCAGTTTCTCTCTATGGATTAGGACTGAACTCAGAAAATGTAGAGCGGGGCTTATTAAATTATTGTTTTAGAAACCCTTACCACCTGAAGGATATAAGAGGAAGATTTAGGTAGCACAGAACTTGTACAATAACTTAAAAAGTTAAAAGCTCATAGTGATAAAATAATCTTGTGCACCCTTCTTAGCAATTCGAGGCAAATGGCCTTTTTGCAGATCCCAGGTCCGAAAAACCCCAACGACCAATCACTGGAACAACCGGCTTAGTTCACTTGCTGTAGGGCTGGTCGTGGTGCATTTCTGGAGAGTAAGTCAGCAGAACGATCATGACCCAGATGTGAAGCAAAGCCTAAAAAAAGAAAAAGCAATGTAAGGATTAGCCAATAAGTCCTTGATTTTCTTCTGAGGGCCCAGTGTGGAGGGCACCGGGGCAGGAACCATGTCTTCTGTCTGTGTCCCCTGGAGGGCAGAGCGTGAACATGGTGGGGGCTCAGTTTGTGTTCCCTGGACGAAAAATGAGGGGACAAGTGAACAAACAGCTCAAGAAGCTCTGATATCAAGACTAGCTAAACTACAGAACTCTCAGTTGACAGGAGCAGAGTCCTGTGTTCAGCCTGTTCATAACATGCACACGT
This sequence comes from Petromus typicus, assembly GCA_004026965.1. Taxonomy (NCBI): domain Eukaryota; kingdom Metazoa; phylum Chordata; class Mammalia; order Rodentia; family Petromuridae; genus Petromus; species Petromus typicus. The sequence continues at coordinate 702 of PVIR01041695.1, read as the reverse complement.
GGTAGAAATAACCAATGAGGGACTATGCAGATTGCAGGGCATGGTGGGAATGGACAGAAGTAGCTGGACAGGCTTTGTCACTCAGTGATGGCTGATGTTTTCAGAGTGTGGCCAGGCGCTGAGAAAGAGCTGAGGGAAAGTATTCTTGGGAGTGATGTGTCAACGACTGATGGATGTGTCCTTTTTTGGTGATGGTTGCTGCTCTCCCCATTTTCTTCCTGAACTATTTAGAGGAATAATTGTGCCCTCCAGTGGACTGAGAAATTTCTGTTTCAGTAGGCTTTTGTTTCTTTTCAAGAAAATAGCTCCGATACTTTGGGACACACTCGCCTACCACAGCAAGTGTGCTTCTGAGGCTGAGACAGGAGTATTACTCTGAGTTCAAGGGTGAGCTCAGGGCCAGCCTGAACTAGACAGCAAAACCCTGTCTCAAAAAAGAGAAAAAAAGGGCCGGGGATTTAGCTCAGTGGTTCCGGTGCCTGTCTTGCAAGCGCAAGGGCCTGGTTCAATCCCCGGTAACCACATAACAATACTGGGCGTGAAGACTCATGCCTAGCAGCAACCAGTACCATATATCACAGTGCCGGGCGTGGTGGCACTCGGGAGGCAGAGGCAGGTGGATTGCTGTGATGTGAGTTTGAGGCTGAGCTCAGGGCCAGCCTGAACTACAAAGCGAGACCCTGTCTCAAAAAAAAAAAAAAA
>PVIR01041694.1:0-12578 GCA_004026965.1 Petromus typicus | reverse complement strand
ATCAAAGCCCACAGGTTATACGCAGCTGTAAAATATGCAGCTTTACACAAATACATTAAAAACTCAGAAAGTTTGAAAATAATGAATCAACCAAGCTTTCTACTCAAGAAGTTGGGGGTGGGAAGAGAAGGAAGACAGAATAAATGTGAAGAAAGTTGAAGGAATCGAGTAATTTTTTTTTTGAGACATGGTCTCACTTTGTAGTTCAGATTGGCCCTGAGCTCACTTTGTAGCCCAGGTGAGACTGGAATTCACAGCAATCCTCCTGCTTCTGCCTCCCATGTGCTGGGATTACAGGTGTGAGCCACCACACCCAGCATTGTGGTGTGTGGTACTGATTGCTGGTGAGCATGAGTCATCACACCTGGCATTGTGGTGTGTGGTTACCAGGGATGAACTCTGGATCTTGTGCTTGCAAGACAGACATAAGAACCAATGAGCTAACAGTGGTTCTGGCACCTGTCTTGCAAGCTCAAGGGCCCGGGTTCGATTCCCGGTAACCACATACAATACTGGGCGTGGAGACTCACGCCAGCAGCAACCAGTTCCACATACCACAGTGCCGGGCGTGGTGGCTCACGCCTGTAATCCCAGCACTCGGGAGGCAGAGGCAGGAGGATTGCTGTGATGTGAGTTGGAGGCTGAGCTCAGGGCCAGCCTGAACCACAAAGCGAGACCCTATCTCAAAAAAAAAGAACCAATGAGCTAAATCCCAGCCCAATATAATAAGTAATTTTTAATAACAATAGAAAATAAAGCAACACTGAGGATCACATTGTTTCTTTGAAAGAACTAATGTAAAGGCAAATCTCCAAAATCCTTGTAAAGAAGACTAAAAAAAACCAAAGTCTGGAATCCAAAGTGGTAAGCATCCAGGCATTTGAAAATTACTGGATGAAGAGACTGATTTCCTAGAAAAATAATTACAAAGATCCATTCAAGGAAAAATAGGAAGCCAGGCAGGATGGCACGCACCTGTAAGCCCAGCACGCAGGAGGCCAAGGCAGGACTGGTGAGAGTTCAAGGCCAGACCAGGCTATCTAGTGAGTTCAAGGCCAGCCTGAACTACGGAACAAGACCTTGCTTCAAAAAGAAAAGAAAAGAATAATAGGAAAGTTGAATAAAATCATATCCACAACCAAAAGTGAAGAATTTCTAAATAATCTACCCTTCAAATAGGCATCAAGTTTAGAAAGCTTTTCTGGTGGATTCTGCCATACCTTCAGGAAAAAGACAGATCTAGATAAGCTGTCTCAGAGCCTAGGAAAGACAGGGAGTCAGCTGTCTCATTCTCTTACTGTGCAACAGAGAATCAGTACAACACCATCAACAGATACATATGCGATACATATATGTGTGTGTGTATATATATATGTGTGGGTTTACACACATTTATACAACATGTATATATACCATATTTATATACCACATGTATATATACCTATATATGTATGCATGAAGATGCAACATCTCATATCCAGCAGCACATTAAAGGAATAAAACAGAGATGATTCTAGGAATGTGAAGACATTTCCATGTTAAGAATCTGTTAAAGAGATCAAAGTAGAAAAAACCACGATCATATTAACAGATGGTTTAGAGGCATTTGATGAAATACAGCATCCATTTATGAGAGCAAAACAGGAAAATAAACCCTAACAAAGCATGTTAGTGACCTAAGGAAGCATTGGAGTGTGGGTCAATTACAAATCTCTCCCATAAAGTCAGGAATAAGGGAGGGAGGGGACAGAAAGAAGCTGGTAATGGGGACAGGGATGCCACTGGGTTGATAGGGTTGACATCAGGTAATTATAGACTGTAGAACCGCTGCCAGTGAGGACGCTGACTGTGCCCCATATAAAGAAATAATAGATATCTGAGGTGAGGGATATGCCAGTTAATCTCCTCTCATCATTACACACTGTAAACATGTATCGAGTATTGTATGGTATTCCATAAATATATATATAATGTTGTGTCATTTAAAATTAAAAATTTTGAAAACAAGGGTTAAGATAAAGTGCTGATTGTACTGTAAGTACTATGTAATATATGAAGACCAGGGGAAAACCAACACTGTTCATTGGCAAGTCTTTGGGTTAAAGAAAACAATTCCAGGGCCAGGGAGTTAGCTCAGTGGTTCTGGCACTTGTCCTGCAAGCGCAAGGACCCGGGTTCGATCCTCGGTAACCACATACCATACTGGGTGTGGAGACTCATGTCCAGCAGCAACCAGTACCACATACCACAGTGCCGGGCGTGGTGGCTCACGCCTGTCATCCCAGCACTCGGGAGGCAGAGGCAGGAGGATTGCTGTGATGAGTTTGAGGCTGAGCTCAGGGCCAGCCTGAACTACAAAGCGAGACCCTGTCTCAAAAAACCTAAAAAAGAAGAAAACAATTCCATATATCTTTTGGCACCTTACAGTTCACAGCAGTTTCTATATGCAATATCTGCTGTGACCTTCATAATGACCAGGTGACCTGAGGACAACTGTTAGCCCCAGTTTGAGGATGATGAAATTGGTGGCTGCAGAACTTGTGGATTTCTCTAAAGATACAGAGCTGGTAAGCAGTGATGGAGGAGTCAACCTCAGGCTTTCCTGCTCCTACTTCCTAGGCACTTTTACTACCCTGAGCTGCACCTCACTACTACTGGAGACTGACTATAACAGGTAGCTTTTCATCACTGTGAGCAAATACCTGGGGAAAGCAACATCTAGGAGGAAAGGTATTTCCTGGCTCACGTTTCAGAGGTTTCAGTCCATGATCAGCGGGTTCCATCACTGTGGCCCTGCGCTGAGTCAGAATGTCATGGTGGAAGGACGTGGTGGAGGGACTGGCTGAAGGGACACTGTGGCTGCCAGGAAGTAGAAAAACAAGCCAGAGAGGAAGAAGTGAGGAAGCAGGTAAAGCCCCAAGGCCACACGCCAAAGATCCGCTCCAATACTCCCATCTCCTACGTGTCCACTGACTCCCACTAATGCCATCTCCGCAGTGCATTAACCCATTTTACTGTTGTTTTCACACAAGGTCCTGCTATGTAGTTGAGGGTAGATTTGAATTCATTATGGAGCCCAAGGTGGCTTCAAACTCAACAACTCTCATGCTTCACCTGCCAGAGTGCTGAGATGACAGGTGTGCACCGCCACACCCTGTTTGGATTAAGCCCTCATGACCCAGACTCTTCCCCAAACCCTATCAGCAACCACATCTTAACACAATGAGCCTTTCTGGGGGACATATTAGACCCCAACCATACCAGACACTATACAGCTCACTTTCCCTCTGATGAGTTAACTCGAGGCCCCGGGAGTCTGCTGGGACGAGGGTGATGAGGGGAAAAGCATAAGTAAGAGAGCTGGAGAGGAGAAGAAAGAGAGGGCACCAGAGACCTCTGTTCTTGGGGCTCTGAGCATCTCCAAGTATGCTGCCCGCAGCTGAGGCTGGACACCAGGAGGGTCACTCCCACTGTGTGCCAGGGCCTCTTCCTGAGTATCATAACCCACTTAATCCCCACTGAAACTCTTACAGAGTTACCATTACTCCCACTTCAGATGAAAAAGGTGAGACAGGTCCCATGGACACAGGCAGTAAATGGGAGAGGTGGATCCAAAGCTGGAAGCCAGGCACCTGGCTCCTAAGTCTGGTCGAATAACATGGCTTTGCTTTACAGTAATGTGCACTCAAGCTGCTCCTCTCCTTCCGGGGGTGAAGGGAGGCCGCCCCACCAGGTGTGCAGCTTAGACATAAACGTACTATCACCAACAGAGGAAAGCATTGATTGTCTCACTCATTTTCCCCCAGGATGGGGACACACACACACACACACACACACACACACACACATCGTGCTTAGAAATATCATTTTTATTAAGTACCGCTTGTGCTGCTTCCTAAAATTAGCTTGAACCCACAGATATGGAGGAAGTGGCACGCTTCTGGCTCGTTTCCTTCAGTCTGCAGCCCTGTGCACTCAGCGTGATGGCTCGTTGATTGTGTCAGCTTGACTAAGGGACCTCCGTTGAACTGGCTCAGCAGCTCCACACCCCAGGGTGTGGAAGACCCACCACAGGCAGCTTGTCACCTGCATGGTATAAAAGAGAAATGAAGAAGGACGGATGTGTTTCTGTCCCTTTGGAGGAGCAGCAGTCTCCACCGTCACTTTGGACATTATCTCCACGCTTCCTGAGCAGACTCCCGCTTCTGGCAGAGCTCCTTCAGTCCTCTGTCACACACTCTTCATGCTTCCATCACAGACCCACCAGGCTCGTGATGCAAACTCGCACAGGACTCTGCAGTGAGCTCCAGGCCTTCAGCTGTGTCCTTCGGCCTCCAGTGCTCAAGACAGAGCCTCTGCCCTCTTCCTTGTCTGACTCTGTGGGGGGACACTGGAAACCAATCTTAAAAATTCTTTTATAATTGTACATCTTGTGTTCTATCTATTTCACTATAAAAACACTGACTGATACAGGAAGGGTCTTACTCAGTGGAACCATAAAGGAAAATTAGAAGAAATTCTGAGTGCCCAGCTACGGGACTAGAGAGGAAGCAAGCAAAAGTATTTAGGTTTTCGTTTTGTTTTGGGCTGTTGGAGATAGAACTCCAGGGCCTCAACACATGCTAGACTAGTGCTCTAACACTGAGCTACATCCTCAGGCTCCAGAAGTACCATTTTAAAGATTTACTTAGGTCATTTAATTCATCACTGAAAGGGATCTGCATCCACTGATTTACTCACTTCCCACGCCAGAAGTCCCACGTCCCTTCTGTTTCAGATCTTGCTCAGAGAAAACCAGTTAATTATGGTTCAGTCCAGCTCTGTCTCAAGCCCACACACTCACATACATGCACACACACACATGCACACGAGTGTCCAGACAGCCTCAGTAGCTCATGTTTCCTTGACGACGACCTGCTCCCCTCTTCCTGGAAGCCCTCCCCGAGGATGCTGTCACTCGGAATGGGAGCTCCATTAGCCCTTCATATGTCTCTCTCTCTCTCTCTCTCTCTCTCTCTCTCTCTCTCTCTCTCTCTCTCTCTCTATATATATATATATATATATATATATATTAAATTTATCAGGCTTTCACCTCAAATTTCACAGTCCATAAAGAGAAGGATCCTGCCTTCTTTAGATATCTACCTCCACTTCTAGATGAAGACATACATTAATATTTCAAATTTAACAATTTGTCATGGAAACTGAAGATTGATGTTTTCCATCCTGCTAAAAAATATAATCTTTTTTAAAAATAAATTAAAATGTTTAATTCCCATAACACTTTAGAAGTACCTTAGAAATAATTTGTTTCTAGTAGGGAAATTACAAATAATGTTTATAAAATCAATGAAACAATGAGTTTTTAAATTAACAACATATTTGGATATTTCTTTAAATTTTTATTAATAAATAGACAAAACCTCCTTAGTCAGAATAGAAATAGGGGTGGGAGCAATTATAGTCTCTGTAATGAAGTGATTTCTACAGAAGTCTATTCTAGAAACTAGGCTTTTTTAAAATCTTTGAATTGATGCATTGTGTAGGGGGAAGGTAATAAAAAGGAGTTCTGAATGATTCTGATAAATGGAAGAAGGAAAAATCAGGTATTAAATCTTACCCAGGCTAGGATGACAATAATGTCACTTTGCAGAAGAAGTCAATGAAAATGTCACGGGTAATAAGTACAAAATCTGTCAATCTGAGTAGTAACATACATTAAAGATTTATGAACAGATGTCATTGCATCGTAAAATGAGACAAATTATGTCTAGGGGAGACAGATTCTTAAGAGTGGCAAGAATTACAGAAGAATCCTAGGGTAATTTCAAGAACTTTTAAAGACAAATTGCCTAAAATGATTTGTATGGACAGGGACCCTGGAGGCAGCAATTTCACTGCCAGATCTAGATGGGAGATAACTGTCTAATAGATCACTGCAAAGCATGAAGTATCAAAACATTAAAAATGTATAGCGACAAAACCACGCAGCAGACATTCAAATGGTCTGTTCACACAGCAAGCTCTGTCATGCGCCCTACCCCACTTTCCCAGTGGAGAAATCAGAACAGATTTGACCTGATCCGACCTGAGTCTTCTCCGTGGTTTCCTTCTAGGCTCAGATTTAGCAGACCGACATCCAGGACGAAGGGGTGACACGCATTTAAGAAAAAGTGGAAAGCTGCCTGCTCTGAGCCAGGTTCAACCCTGACGCTGCTGTCCAGAAATTCAGTATCTGCCAGGCAGGGGTGAGGCCAGCGCAAGACCGAGGCCCTTGGCCCTCTGATCTGGGCCCAGAGGAAAACAAGTTATTGTTTTGATGTCAAAGGGCCACCTCAGATCTTAAGTCATGTATGAGGAGGGAAATGGGCCTCCTCAGAGACAAAAAATAGAAAGTTAATTTCACAATTTCCTGGCAGGCTTGGGCCGGGCAATAACAATGTGCAATTAATATGATAAGAACAGATAAATAATAATAATTGATAATAATTTTCTGTGGCGTAAAGTAAGTAGACAGTTGTGTAGGAATCATTTATATTGTTGCTATCCAGTAGAAGATAACACAAAGAAAGCAAGAAAAAAATGTTTTATTTAAATTTGAAAAGTTTACTATTGTTACAGATGTAGTTTAGTGTAAAGTAACTGCATAGTATATGTGAGGCCCTGCTTTCAGTTACTAACATCATCAAGAAAATAGTGTTATCCGGGGATTTCAGTGGTTCCAGCACCTCTCTTGCAAGCACAAGGTCCCGGGTTTGAGCCTGGTAACCACATACAACAATGCCAGGTGTGGTAACTCACACCCAGCAGCAATCAGAACCACATACCACAGTGCCAGGCATGGTGGCTCACACCTGTAATCCAACACTTGAGAGGCAGAGGCAGGAGGATTGCTGTGAGTTCAAGGTTTGCCTAGGCTACATAGTGAGCGCAGGACCAGCCTGAACTACAAAGTGAGACCCTATCAAGAAAAAAGAAAAAAAAGTGTACTATTTCTTTTCTCTTCTCATAAAGACTTTAAAAACAACACAACACAGGACCAGAGATTTAGCTCAGTGGTTCCAGCACCTGTCTTGCAAGTGCAAGGACCTGGGTTTGATTCCTGGTAACCACATACAATATTGGGCATGGAGACTCAGGCCCAGCAGCAATCAGTACCACATACCACAGTGCCGGACATGGTGATGGCTCACGCCTACAATCCCAGTGGGAGGCAGAAGCAGGAGGATTGCTGTGATGTGAATTTGAGGCTGAGCTCAGGGCCGGCATGAACTACAAAGCGAGACCCTGTCTCAAAAAACCAAACCAAAACAAAACAAAAAAAACCATAACACATATGGGACCAGGGATTTAGCTCAGTGGTTCCCGCACCTGTCTCACAAGCACAAGGTCTCAAGTTTGATCCCCAGATCCCCTCCCAAAAAAACCGCTAAAACAACACATACGTCACTAAAAAATATGTATCTTTTTTTTTTTTTGCTGTTGTTGTTTTTGGTTTTTCTATCACCAGGAATCAAACTTAGGATCTTATGATCGCAGGTAGGCTAAGTACCTGCTCCAAAAATATGTATCTTAAACAGAAGACTGAAAACTTCTTGTAGGGATGGCTAGATAATAAGTACTTTAGGCTTTGTAGATCTGTGTTACAAACTTCATGGTTTTTAAACACTAAATGAAGGTAGAATAACTCAGAGAAAAGTATTTGCCATTGTTTTTGTCTCAACAACTTTGGAACTTTCTCCTTATGTTGGAAATAAGAATATGGAACGAATCAGGGAGTGGTGACGGAAGCCCAGCTCTGTGGGAGACTGAGGCAGCGGGACCTGCCTAGAATACAACATAAAAGGGGGACAGTGGGGTATGCAGCTTAATGCAAAGGCCTTGAGTTCAACATCCAGTGTTTTTTTTTTTAACAGATTTTGTTTTCCAGATTATAAATCTTAATAGAAGGTAGATTTTCCTCCTCATGATTAAAATTAAAGTGTCAGATTTGTGAAACTCCTTCAGTCTCTGCCGCAGCCAGGGCAGGGACTTAATTAAGCACCATCCTCAGCGCCAGATCACTTCCACACAGTGAAGAAGGAGCCACCCAAAGAAGGCAGGATCAGAACAGAACCAGAAGGGTCTGTCTTCTCAGGGTCTTTCTCCGCAGATAACTGACCATGGGGTTCGGGACCCAAGGGCACCCAAAGACCTGCTTAAGGTCTGATAAACAGCGATGGACTAACCAACCTCTGGACTAGAGTCTCCATCCCAAGGCCTGAGAGGTTATACAGCAGAGCTTCTTTTTTTTTTTTTTTCAGGCTGGCCCTGAGTTCATTATGTAGCTCTGGCAAGCTTCAGTCTCACAGCAGTCCTCCTGCCTCTGCCTCCAGAGTGCTGGAATTAAAGGCGTGAACCAGCACACTCGGCACCGTGGTATGTGGTTCTGATGGCTGATGGGCATGAGTTTCCACACCTAGTTTGTTGTATGCGGTTACTGGGGATTGAACCTGGGCCCTCGCACTTGCAAGGCAGCTGCCAGAACCACTGAGCTAAATCCCCAGCCTGAGCCAGAGCTTCTTGAGTGAAGAATCCCATGGAAAGATCACAGATATTGTAAATCTTCATCTTGGTCTTCCTCAAACAGCTACTTCCATGAACTAGCATAAATGTGTCCTAGAGAAAGAAATAGGTATTTGAAGGAATTTCAGAAAGCAAGCATATTAATAATGCCAAATCCTGTGGTTCCAGAATGCTGGTGTTGCCTACAAGTCAGAGAGAGGATTGATGGAAAATAAGGTAACAAACAGAGTACTGACTTCAGATTGTTTTCACCAGGCGTGAGAGCTCCTGAGTTTGCTTGTTCCCCCAGCTTCTGTTCTTACAAATGGAATGGGCACACCCTACAGACAGCAAATCCCACGATGACCTTCTGTTCCAGGGAGGAAGAGTCATGATGATAGCAGTAGCTGAGGGTACACTCAAGGAAGGAGCTCCTCAGATGTAGAGAATGGCACCTCTTACGTGACATCACACCCCTAGGAGAATTTCCACACCAAGAGACCTCAAAGATCTGGAAGTGAGGACTGCCCATGATCTTCACATGTAGACAATGGGACTGTTTCTATGTACGTTGGCTGTCCATTTCCAAAGATTCATTCAACCATAAATAAAAAAATGTGACGGTCTGACAATTATTAACACAGTGTGAGAGTAACTGCTTGATCACCTGGAGTAAGAAATGCCCAATGAACTATGGCTCAGCATAGCTCTAGGTGTGGGAGACTCATTCTGGGACCCCTTTACCTTGGGTGTCCTCTTCTGGCTTCCAGGACAGATACCTCCACCTCTGGAATGGACCTTTTGGCCTTCTGAAATGGATTCACATGGGACATTACAGTGGATCCCAGGCTTTCCCCTGGATCCATCAGCTGTCCTGGGTAGAGACAGCCACACTTTTTTTTGAGACAGCCTCTCACCTTTTGTAGTTCAGGCTGGGCCCTCACTTGCTACGTAGCCCAGGCTAGCTTTGAACTCACAGCAGTCCTCCTGCCTCTGCCTCCTGAGTGCTGGGATCACAGGCATGAGCCACCACACCCAGCACTGTGGTGTGTAGTTACTGGGGATCAAACTCAGGACCTTGTGCTTGCCAGGAAGATGCTGGAACCACTGAGCTAAATCCCTGGCTCTGGAGACAGACAGCCCTTTTACATTCTTTCACACCTGATTCTGTAGATGGCTGTTGTAAGCCAATCTTGTAAGTTCTTATTTGTGTATCTTGCATTAAATGTTTCCCTCGTAAGCACTGACTGATACGCACAGCACTGACATTGTATTAGGTATTATAAGCAATGTAGCAATGACTTACCGAATACAGGTATACAATCATGCAACATAGACGCACACAGTGTCTATGTCTTATGACCACTAATCTTTGTTGCCCATTTGGCAGCCATACCTCAGATCTCTTCCTCTCTCTTTCTTGCTGATATAATTTATTTGTTCAGAAGGAAGGCAGATTCCCTTCTGAGTGCGAAGGAAAGTCACCTATTTTCTAGACCTAACAGATGAGTCTTCACTGGTTCTCAAAAAGCAACTTCATTCCCCCTTTGCATTGGTTTAGAGGTATCATATGGCACTGTCACAGTCAACAAGAGCCAAGGGGAGCTGTGCGGAGACATGTCTGCAAAAATTTCTTTTTAAGTTTATGGGACCAATTCAGCAGTTATCAACTTCCTTCCTGACTTTTTCTTGCTTTGAAATAGATATGATGCCTGGAACTGTACTATTTTTTTATTAGCAGATTTTATTGGTATATTTTATATATACTTCATGATCACAATTGACATTAAAAATTTGGACCAGTATATGACACAACTTAATTTTCATTTTTTCCCATTCCCCTGGCCACCCTATAACCCCCCTCTATATAGAAACTTTGTTTCCATTTTTATTACCATTGCATTTCCCCCCACATTGTATTCCCCTACTCGCCTTTACCATTCGAATATTTTTTGTTTCATGTGATCTATCATACACACTGTACTATTCTGTAACCATAAAGTGACAAGGAAATCAGGAAGCAGGAATGTTAAGTGACACAGAAAGAGAGAAAAGTGGGTTTTTTGCTGCACCATTGGAACCAATGGTAGAAGCCCCTACTCTAGACTTCTTATTCAGTGAGAAAAATATTACTTTTCAAAGCTATTATTGGCCAGACTTTCTTTACTTGTCAATATAAGTAACCCTATTTGATACAGAATTTGGTGTTTTGAATGGATTGTGATAAGGAACAGATACACTATATCAGTTGGCTCTGTGGAAGAGGGAGGACAAAAAGGCAATGAAAAGAAATTACTCTGAGTCTATAGTTTGTTAATGGCAAAAAAGTCAAAATGCGACATACCCTTTCTGTGACCCAACATACAATCTGTCCTGTTAGAAAAAATAGTGAGAAATTTCAAAATATTGATGTTTGACTAATTGTTATGGGTCTCAAGAGAGTCTCCCAAAAAAGCCATGGTGAAGATTAATGATTTTTTTTTCCTCTGGGGCTTAAGTTCCATCAATAATATAAGTTTGCCAAGCTTCACCGGGATATACCACCAACTTATAAGAACACTTGATAGTTTTTCCTGCAGCTTAGGGTAGTCACAGGACTTGAATTCTGATCAATGAGATGTGAGCAAACATGGGCTACGCAACACCCACTCACGTACTAACAAGGAAACTGCATGTGTCTTCCTCCTTTCTCTGCCCTTCTAAGAGATTGTTACCAGTGGAACGGTCACTGTGGAGCTCACCGGCTGAGGATGCAGAGCCACCTCACCAGCCGTATGTGCTCATTTCTGAAGTGTTACTTAACTGAAAGAAATTTTTAAAACACTGTGTTACACTTAAGGGCAGTCCCTTTTGTACAGCAGCTTCATCTTTAACTTGTCAAGAAAGGAGCCATGAAGTTAGAAATCCTTTGGCCAGGGATTTAGCTCACATGGCACCACACCTACCTTAGAAGTTAGATATACTTTGACAGTTGAGTGGGAGAAAATATTAGGTTTGCTAAATTGTGTAATTCTTCCCCAGTCCAAACAGAGAGCCCCATAATGTGCAGCCTGACCAGGTTACTAAGGGCAGTCGCCTCCCACCCCCACCCCCCAGTTTCAGTTGAAATTAACACAAGAAGCAGCAGAGTGACTGCTACACAGGGGGAGTGAACATACGGGCACTAAAGAAATGACTAATGGTATCATCTCCAAGCAAATCTTTTCTGTCAGTTTTTCTCATACAGTTGAGGCTGGTGGTATGCATCAACAAACCCCATACTTGGGAGGCTGAGGCAGGAGGATTCTGTGAGCTTGAGGCCAGCATAGGCTACACAACAAATTCCCGTCTCAATAAAACAAATTGTCTTGTGCAATAGCTGCTGAACCAAGAAAGAGGAGACTGGACAGTGCACAGTGGATAGAGGCAAGAACTCTTATTTAAATACTATTTCTCTATAAAATCTTTTGATGCAATCATGAACATATGGAATTTTTAGGCTAGACAATAGAATCAACATATTCCTTGTGGAGAAAAATGTGTTGAAAAGCAAATCCACAAATCCTAGTTTGATACTATGATTTCTCAATACTGAAAGCAGTAATTTTCAACCTCAGCTTCACAATGGAACTAGGGGAGTTTCAAAAATTACTGATGCCAATTCCCTGAGATTCTGATTTAATATGACTAAGGTGTGACTTCATGTCATTTTTTTTATTGAAATCTTTATTGGTACATTACATATACACAACATGATTGCACTTAACAATGAAAATTTGTACCAGTATATGACAAAATTCTCATTTTTTCCCATGGCCCTACCCACCCTACCACCCCCACCCCCCTATATACATAAACTTTGTTTCCTTTCTTTTTTGCTATAATCTCATTATTTTTCTCATTTTGCTTTGAATATTTTCTATTTCAGAATATATAACATACATTCTAGAACTCATTTACATCTTTATTTTCTCGTACCAGAGAAAAGGTGCGATATTTACACGTCTATGCATGTCAAGTTTTTAATTTCCTTTTTTTTTTTTTTTTTTTTTTAG
>PVIR01041693.1:0-12617 GCA_004026965.1 Petromus typicus | reverse complement strand
TGTAATTGGTAGCAGATCATTTGCTTAATTTTTTTCATTAATTTTATTTATCTATTTTTTGGCTTTTTGAGACAAGATTTCACTGTGTAATTCAGTACTCACTATGCAGCCTGGCCTGGCCTTCAACACACAGAGATCTTCTTTGTCTCCATCTCCCACGTGCTAGGATTACAGACGTGCGCCACTGTGTCCAGCTTGCAAAATCATCTTATTATTTTTATTATTTTCAGTTTCAGTGAGACAGGTTCACACTTTGTAGCTCAGGCTTGTCCTGAACTCAGCCTCAAACTCAGCAATCTTCCTGCTGCTACTTCCTGAGTGCTGGGACACAGGCGTGAATCACCACGCCCCCACCACGCCCCACCACGCCCCTCACGGTGGTATGTGGTACTGATTGCTGGTGGGCATGAGTCACCATACCTGGCTTTGTGGTATGTGGTCACTGGGGATTGAACCCGGGCCCTTGAGCTTGCAAGGCAGATGCCAGAACCACTGAACTAAATCCTTGGTGTCCCCAAAATCATTTTAAAGAACTGAAGACCAAGCAATTTATAAGAAAAATAAAGTAGTAAATTAATTAGCTTATATGAAATCTTGTTTTTAAAATATTGTTATATTTTAAATTAGTCTTTCTGTAATATTATTGGGAATTTTTTTGTCACTTTGAAATGTTTTTTTTGCTTTACTTTAAATTTTTTTCTGGTAAGCAAAGTATTATTCAAAAGCATACAGTCATAAAAGGAAAAATATATATGACTTTCTCTTAAAGTCTTATTTGTAGCTCTAACTTTATATGTGTATCAGTTTTCTAAGCACATTTTTGTTCTTATATGCATGTAACACTTTTTCAAGATATGAAGGGCTTCTTTTCTTTTCATCAACATTTGGTGCATATAAACAAACAGTCATTAGTATTATACTATTAGTACTAATTATCATTAGTATTGTCGTATCACATTTGATTTTCCCTGGAGCTCACCCTTAAAATTAAAAACCCAGGATTCAGGGATCTCTTTATTATGAAATAATGTAGTCCAGTAAATTAATGTACCATTATAAAGCTTCTTGCTAACTTAAGTAAGTTGATTGGTATCATACTAGAATGTGAAAAGTAATGTCTGCACCTACCTGTATTATTACATATAAAATAATTTTAATATTCATTCATTCATTTATTATTATTTTAAAGATTCTTTTAAAGTCTTTCTTTCTTTTTCAGTTTTAACTGCTTTTTTGAGTAAGAAAATTTGATACACATGATCTCTTAATTTAAGTAATGAACTCTTTTAAAAAGAAATGAATAATATTAAAGCATTTGTCACGGAGTAATGATTTAGAGTTAAGGAAGCTATTTTAAGATATTTTGCAAGGGGAAGAGTATTTTCAAGAAGGAGATGTCAACTTAACTGCAGAATGAAAAAAACCGGATGTGAGATATTCTTTTCAGAATTTATTTTCAATATTCTTTTCAGTATTTCTTTTCAGAAGCTTGATAAAATCTCACGTTGAAATTACCAGAGGGGTTAGAAGTTTAACACTTCTTTAAAATAGAGACTTAAAAAAATGTACCGGAAAGGTGCATCTAATGAGCATTTTTTAAAATTGAAATCTTTATTGGTACATTACATATACACATCATGATTACACTCAACAATGAGAATTTGTACCAGTATATGACACAACTTAATTCTCATTTTTTCCCATAGCCCTACCCACCCTACCACACTCACCCCCTATACACATAAACTTTGTTTCCTTTCTTCTTTGTTATAATCTCATTATTTCCCCCCTTCACCCTATTTTGCTTTGAGTATTTTCTATTTCACAATATATAACATACAATTCTAGAACTCATTTACATCTTTATTTTCTCATACTAGAGAAAAGATGCGACATTTAACTATCTGTGACCTATTTATTTCACTTACGAGGATATCTTTAAGGTATGTCCATTTAAGTAGAAATGATTCAAACTAACCATTTTTTATGGCAGAGTAATACTCCATTCTGTAGAAGAACCACAGCTTTTTTATCCAGCCTCCAGCTGATGGACATTTGGGTTGTTTCCAAGATGTGGCAATCACAAATTGAGCTGCTATAAACATGGGTGCACATATGTCACTGTGATATGAGTCTTTCAATTCTTTTGTGTATATACCTAGCAGAGCGATGGCTGAGTCAAATGGGACCTCCAAGCCTAGCTTTTTGAGGAATCTCCACAGGGGTTGTACAAGTCTACAGTTCCACCAACAGTGGAGAAAGGTTCCTTCTTCTCTGCAGCCTTGCCAACATTTGTTGCTGGCTAATTCTAAAATGGCAGCCATTCTTTGTGGAGTTAGATGAAATCTCAGCATTGTTTTCATCTGCATCTCTCGAATGACTAATGATGTTGAGCATTTTTTCATATACTTCTTAGCTGCTCTTATTTCTTCCTCTGAAAAATATCTGTTCATTTCATGTGCTCATTTTTGAACTGGGTCTTTAAATTTGGGTGGGCTGATTTTTTAAATGAGCTTTTTCATATAATACACAAATAAAGAAATGCATCTGGTTTTTTCAATATTAAAGTAGGCAATTATTTTATATATAAATGTTTAAATGCAGAAAATTGAATAGATCATGAAACTCAGCTGGCTTTAACCTTAAAGGGTTAATTCCTTTTCAGGAATTTGGCTGAACCAAAACTGAACTATCCAGGAGTACTTGGCAAAAGATTCCTCGAGGATCCTGTTGACATCTCTTTCAGGAGTTGTGCTGGTAGTCAGATGTGTCCTCCCTCAGTCTTTAGTGACCTTATATTATAGTGGGGAAATATTTTGAACTTTGGATCCATAAGAGATGAGAAGAAATTTGTAGACAAGTTGAGATTTTAGATATTGTCACATGGAAATTAAATTTAAAAAGAGCACAGAAATAGAGAAAAGTGTTGTTGCCAGTATTTTTATACTTCTTTTACCTCAATACTAGATTTGGTTCCCAAAGAGAATTCCTTTCTCCCAGCCCGTACCAATGATTGCCACCTTAGTAATATATTTCATCTGCATATTCAGGCCTAAAACTCCACCATCATTTCTGCTGGATATCATCATTGCATCTTTCACGTCCCGCATCTTAACCAACAGCAGATCCAGCTGGCACTATGTTCACAATATATTTCAGATCTGTGCGTTTCTCACTGCCATATTCTTTCACCTGGCCTGTTGCAAGGGGCCCCTAACTTGGATGCCCTATTTCTCTTTCTCCTCTACTTGCGTTCTCTAAACCAGAATAGTCTTTTTAAAATCTAAGTTCCAATTTCCTAACATGAATGTTCTTATTATGCACTGTAAACATATACTAATTTTAAGAATGTTAAAAAAATTTACAAGGCTGATGATACTGCCATGTTATACAGTGAACCTTCAAGTTACAACCGGCCTGACATACAAACATCTTGGGTTAATTAGGTTAATGAAAGATTCATCTGCCTCTTGTTATCTATGATGTGTACCCAGATAAACATCTGGATCTCAGCTATCTTGACTTACAACCAACTGAGTTATAACCAGCCTCTAGGAATCTATTGAATTCATAAGTCAAGGGTCCACTGTATTTATGAAAAGCATACTTATAAGTGGGATCATTTTTATGATTTATTCTTGGACAATGGCACATTTTGACAGTGATTTTAAATGTCATTTTATTACAGTGAAATTACTGTAATTGCACAATTGCAAATCGTTGTCTCTTCTTAAAGCAACATACCATAGGAAAAAACTTTATGTTCTAAAGTTATTTTTTACTCCTTTACCATGGTTTTGCATCAAAGTTGATACAAACTTTACTGTGGCCCACAAAGCTCCTTCTCAAACTCATGTCTGTACGTGAGAATCACCCAAGGAGCTTTGAAGTCATTATTGTTTGGTTGCTGTTACTGCCCCAAATGGACTGAAAGCCCATCTCTGCATTTATGGATTTTCAAAGCTCTCAGGAAGGTTTCAGGGGCACAATGAGGACCAAGACCCTTCTCTAGCTACTTGTCCCACCTGACTGCCTACTGTTCTCACCTTTGCTCATTCTGGTCTGCACTGACTTCCCTGCAACCGCTTCCCCTGAAGCTCCCTACAAATGCTCATGGTCTGGTTCTTTGCACTTGCTGCCCTCTGCACTACAGACAGCTCCATGCCTCATTCTCTCACTCTTTTCAAGTCCTTACTTAAATGAAACCTTGTAAAAGGGTCTTTCTTTACCATTCCATCTAAAATAGATACATGCCATTCATTTTGCTCTGTCACCATAGCTCATTTTAGCTTCTTATGAGTTGTTTTAATATTACATTATTATTTTTTTCTCCTGCCCACCACTAGGATGCCACATCTCTGAGGCTAGGGAATTTGTCTAATTTGTTTACTGCCGTATTTCTATTTTATAGAACAATTCTTGGCATATAGTATGAGCTTAATATTTTTGAATGAATACATTAACAAATGTAGTTGAATTTCATGTTACATATTATGTCATAGACTTTAGAATAGATCATTTAAGTCCTGAAAAAGACAAGATGTTGTTTTTCTTAGTGAGGTTGGTGATATGCAAAACCATAAAAATAGAAAACAGACTCCTATATGTGCCATAAACAATTTGTTAGTGGAAATGCAGGGAAATGTTCAGTGATAAGGGAAAGTACAGAAGATTTTCAAAGTTTTCCAGATGTGTCAGATGCAAAATGAGCCCTGAGAACTTTCTCTAGTTACTCTTGAGACATCACTTCCTATTAATATCCCTTTCCTTTTTCTGATTCACCATATTGAATACATTGTCTCTTTGAAATTTCTTTGTATGTTCTTTGATGTGGAAAAGCTGGAAGCTTTTGGATAAATTTACACTGTGCCACACAGATGCATATGCAGTGGTGATAACAATTCAAAACTAAGTCAGTGGGGAGAGAGTCACTGGTGCATCAGTCATCCATATGATTGATGTGGACTGTTACTACACAGCTCTGAACTCAGCAGCTCCTGCATTAAGAGTTTACATTGACACATCGTTGGGTTTGTTACACTCTGTGCCTCAAACACCATAAAGTGCTTCACTACTTCACCTGGGTTCCTTTGCCTTAGTTTTTATTTATTTATTTATTTATTTTTAATTTTTTAATCTTTATTGGTACATTACATATACACATCATGATTGTACTCCATAATGGGGATTTGTACCAGTATAACACACAACTTAATTCTCATTTTTTCCCATAGCCCTACCCACCCTACCACCCCCTCATATACATAAAATTTGTTTCCTTACTTTTTTGTTACAGTCTCAACATTTTCCCCCTTCTTCCTATTTTACATTGAGCATTTTCTATTTCACAATATATAACATACAATTCTAGAACTCATTTACATCTTTATTTTCTCATACCAGAGAAAAGATGCGATATGTACCTATCTGTGACCTATTTATTTCACTTATGAGGATATCCTCAAGGTATGTCCATCTAAGTATAAATGATTCAAACTTATCATTTTTTATGGCAGAGTAATACTCCATTCTGTAGAAGAACCACAGCTTTCTTATCCAGTCTCCAGCTGATGGACACTTGGGTTGTTTCTAAAATGTAGCAATCACAAACTGGGCTGCTATAAACATGGGTGCACATATGTCACTGTGATATGAGTCTTTTAATTCTTTTGTGTATATACCTAGCAGGGCAATGGCCTGGTCAAATGGGACCTCCAATCCTAGCTTTTTCAGGAATCTCCAAACTGATCTCCACAGGGGTTGTACGAGTCTAGAGTCCCACCAACAGCGGAGAAGGGTTCCTTCTTCTCCGCAACCTCGCCAACATTTGCCGTTGGCTGATTCTGAAATGGCAGCCATTCTATGTGGAATGAGATGAAATCTCAATGTTGTTTTCATCTGCATCTCTCAAATGACTAATGATGTTGAGCATTTCTTCATATGCTTCTTAGCTGCTCTTACTTCTTCCTCTGAAAAATATCTGTTCATTTCAGATGCCCATTTTTGAATTGGTTCCTTTGCCTTAGTTTTTGAAAGTGATAACTGATCGGTAAGCCATTCTAGATTGACTTTGTTTCCCCCATGTTTGAAGATGCTAGTTCACTCTCTTTTCATCTACATTTTTTTCTAATAAGAAAATTCATCTTACCTTAACTTCTGTAAATAATGTTTCTCCTCTGTCTGCTTTTAAGACTTTGATCTTTATTGATAACTCTGAAAAACTTGATGTGATATGCTTTGCAATAATTTTCTTCATGATTCTTGCATTTGTAACTCATTGATCTTGCTACTATGGGTTGATAGTTTTTATAAACTTTGCACAGTTTTGAATTATTATTTCTTCAAAGAATCTCCCCCCCACATTGAAATTGTCTTAGCAATCACTGATATTCTTTTTTGCTTTTTATTATTCTACACTTTTCTCTGGAGATTTTTTATTACTCCATATTTAGGTTCACCATTCTTTCTTTCTAGTGTCTAATATTTCTTTAGTCTCACACAGTGTAGTATTTTATGGTGCACAGGTGGTAGGTAGAATTCTAAAACAGAAATGGAGTTCTCCTCCAAGATAGTTCACCCTAATTTCCAAAATTGTAACTATGATAAAGCACTAACTTTCTAATTAAGTAATGTTGGCAAAGGAATTTTTAAGATGTAATTTAGGTAACTTGAATCAATCAAAAGGGACATTATATAAGTAGGGCCTCTGTAATTACATGAGCCTTTTAAAAAGGAGAATTTTTCTCAGGATGACAGAAGAGGGAGGCAGTCAGGGTGCCGAAGCACGTGAAGGACTCCGTGCCCTGCCGCTGGCTCGAAGACAGCAGGGGCCACTTTAGAGAATGGAGAGTTACTTTCAGGTACCAAAGGACATTTTGTTTATAGTTAAGAAAAAAATGGAGACTTGAGCCCTATGTCCAAAAGAAACTAGATTTTGTTAATAACTGAAATAATCTTGAAAATTAATTTTTCATGGCCTCTGTATAGAACCTAGACCAGCCAATACCATAACTGTAGCTTGAAAAAATTCTAATCATAAACTCCAGCCAGTCTGGGAGCACCCAGACTTCAACCTATGCAGCTGTACACTAGCAAGTGGCAACTGTTCCAGGGTGCCAAGTTTGTAGTATTTTGTTGCACAGCAGTAGAAAATCAATTTGTGACACAGTGTAATTTTTATCTCCTGAAATTTAACTGGAGTAGTTTTACATCTTTCACGTCGCTATGTAACTTTTTGAACACAGGGAAAACTATAATAAAAAGTATTCTACTGTCCTTGTCTACTACTTGTAAAATGTGTATCAATTCTGAGAGAGTTCCAGTTTTTTGTATGGCCTCATTATGGGGCATATCTTTTCTTTTATCTATGCCTTATAACTTTTTTTAGCTATCATATATAATAAATTTTACTTTGGTGGGTGCAGAATTTGGGTTTTTTTTTTTTTTTGAAATATTCTTAAGTTTTGTTGAGGGTGGAGGTCAAATTTGGAATGGTCTGATTCTCTCGGGCCTTTGAGATTTGTTAGGTGGAAACAGAACCGTGTTTTGTGTGGGGCTTATCATCTTCTATGTGGCAGGACAGTTTTGAGAACTCTACCCATTCTCTGGGAGTTGCAAGATTTTCCAGTTTGATTGGTGGGGGTGTGAAGTATTAGTCCCTTCAGTTCATTTAATTGATTCCTTTTCTGCTATTTTTTCTCACATGCACGAGTTGTCCTCTAGTTAATCCTTGAGAGTAGACTTCACTGACATCAACGATCTCCCCTTCCTCAGATATTCTTTCATGTGATCTTAGCTTTCTTTGTCTTTCTGGACCCTTAGCTTTGTCTCAGGAAATATACTGTCCCTAAACTCTTCTAGCTGCTCCAGTCTAGAAATTTTCTTCAGGTAATAAATCAGAGTTTCCCTTAGGTTCTACTAGCAAGGATGATAGGCCTTCAATGTCTCTAGTATTCTGTGTTTAAAAAACTATGTCATGTACTTTGTTTTTGCTTTTTTTTGTTCTTTTGGGTTAGATCTTAAATCCACTAATTGTTACTCTGTATTGGCTAGAAGTATACCTCTGTTAATAACCCTTTGCCATAAAATGGTACATTGAGATACATTATTAATTCCTAGTAAAATATCCTGTCATCATCCTATATATTATATTGCATAAGTCAACATATACCATGCACTGTATATCAGATTTATTTACAATACAATCTCTATGTGTTTTGTTGTTGTTGTTTTTTTGACACTTAAATAGATATATACAACTATTCTAATCAGATGGAAATGATCAGTAGAAGACAGCAGAGAGGAATGCAAGTTAGGAGGCTGTTCAGGGATGGGTGGTAGAGGAGAAGGCAAAAATAAAATGATGAGAAAAGAAGAGGTGATAAGGAGAATAGAAAGATGAATAAGAAGGAAGTGGTCATCCATGGAGGGTGGTTTTTGTGCAATATGCTTTTTCATACAATAAGAAGGTATGATTTTTGTTCCCTATACCTCCCTTTCTTTTTTCTTTGTACCCTTCACTACCAAGCACCTCTTTCTTAAATACATCTATAGGCATGTGGCCCTAAATGGAAAAGATTATAAGTGAGGGTTATCATTTCTTAGTTCAGTGAATAATTTTAGTTTATCGTCTATACTAATCTAAGTATTGGGTTACTATGAGAGGTGCAAATTTTAATAAGGTTGGTGCATTTCTTTGACTCAAGGATGGTAAAGTCTAGTAAGAAACATAATAGACCATGCCAACAGAATTTCATGTGTGCTAAGCTAAGGTTAATGAGGGTACTTGGGAGCCATAGGACACTGTTACCCAATGCAGGGGTTTCAGTACCCAAAGAGAGCTCTTTTGGTCTGAAATTTGAATAATGAAGAGCGGGCTGAGCCAAGAAGAGAGGAGAGAAGAATGGAAGGATGATCTAGAAGAGAGCAGCAGTAAGTCTAGTCTAAAATGGCAAAGCTCTGTGTAGCTGGACCATGTGGAGGTAAAGGGGTTCTTGTTAGAAACTTGTCAACAGATTTTGCTGCAACTTTTAGGATGCCAGTTTGGTGTCGTCTAGAGAATGAAAAGCATTTGTGCTTAGGACCCCAGGGCACACATTTCCCGGATGTATAAGCCTGTCTATAGAAGAGGAACAAGGTTTCAGCTGAAACGTCTCTCTGGATTAGATTTACTAGACACATTCCTTTTTCATACTCTTGCAGCCAGGAATGTAGAACCTAGTACATAGCAAAATGGGAATTTTCAAAGATTCTTTGTATTCTAAAAGTTACAAAAATACAAGAAAGCGCTTCTATGTGTCCCAGAGATCTAGGTATTTTTCCAAGGGCTGTTTTTAAACAAAGAAATAAGACAAGTTAATATGAAACAGTGGAAAGACAGTTATATCTTGCCAATTTGAGTTTCAGAAGGATATTTATGGAGCACCATGGCAAATGACCTTCATGGCAGAATTGCTGAGTGTCCTAGACACTATTCCCTTAATCTGGAGCATGTATCATGTCAGACGGAAAGAAATGAAAGTGACTAGCATCCAGCATATCACTGTAAGGTGTGTCCCAGTGGCCAAATATTAGAATGTAAACCAAACATGTTTTAAATTGTTCAAATGTACATAGTTCAAGGAACAAGCTAAATTGCTTCTTTGATCATTTGAGCAGTTATAAATCACTTATTGAATATTTTAATTAATTTTGTTATTTAAAGAATGCTGGTAATTTAATTAGTACAACATCTCATAATACTTCATTAAAAATGATTCATAATGTACAAAGTAATGTATCATTTAAATTACTTGTGAGTAAAGCCATTAACCTCTTCCAGCCTTCTGTTTGCTTATAAAGTATCTTCTTTCTTAGGATAATTTGTGCATATGCTGTGCATTAGTTTTTGGAAGAGAATAGGAGGGAAAGGGACAGAAAACCCTAAATTTTCCACCCCTGGTGACCAGGTCTTTGCAGAAACAGGGGCATTTTCATGTGGTGGTCATGAGCATGCTCCCAACTCAAATCTTAGCTCAGCAAAGCTGAGTAGGTGATCTAATCCCTCTGAGAAGCTCAGTATTTGTTTACCCATGTGTGATATAGGTGGCTGAATGGTACTTTCATCAAATGATTGTGCTAAAACTTAATTTGACTCATTTATGCTAGTACCAGAATCCTATCAAAGGCTCAAGAAGTGATTGAAATTGTTATTACCACCTCCTAAAAGAAGGAGGTTATGTTTTTAGTTGTCCCTGTGACTTTAATAAAAGTTATAGATGTTTCCTTAGGAAGAGATATGACTAGAGGAAAATTCTGCATAGTCTCTAGAAATCTTACCAGCTTCTTGAGAGGCTTTTTCCTTTCGGGTAGTCTGACTTTCTGACAGGATTCTGTGTTTTATTTCATATAAGCCTTTCCTTGGCACTTTTACCACCCAAAACTTTTGGGCTCACATTTAAGATTCCTGTACTCTGCCCAGTGAATCACTCTTTATAGGAACCTAACTTTTTTCAAAATTAATTTTATTGGTACACTTTAGGTATAAATAATGATAATATTCATCATAGAGAATTTATACCTGTACATTATATATTTTGATTCTTCCTTTTTCCCCTTTCCTTCCCTTCTCTTAACCTCTCTTCCACTCCTTATTTATAAGTTTGTTTCTAGTTTTTCTATTTTATTTTACTTCCTTTTCCCTTCTTTCCTTTGTCTCTCCTCCTTCCCCTTTCCATTTGAACATTTTCTTACTTTTTCACAATATCTACTGTACATTTTGGTTTTTATTTACAATTTTGATTTCTCACACCAGACAAAATACACACATGACCCTTGCATGCATAAAACTGGGCAGTTCCACAATAAGCCCTGTAGTTGAAGATCCCATAGGGCAAGGCAGACATCCTTAAATCCAAGTAGGTAAATCTGAGTAAGTTTTAAGGCCAATGATCCTAGTGCAGTAATCCTTGTAGTTTAAAATCCTGCAGGGTGGGGCAGATGTCCACAATAATTGGAGTAGTTGATCCCACAAGGCAGGGCAAATATCCATAAATCCAAGTAAATCATAAGTCTGAGTAAGTTGTCTGCAGTTCTGGCCACCTCATGTCTGTTTTCTTGCCAGTACCATGCTATTTTTACCACAGTGGCTTTGTAGTATAGTTTCAAATTGGGGATAATGATACCCTCTGCCAGGTCTTTGTTGCCTAGAGGTGCTTTTGCTATTTTAAGTCTCTTTTGATTCCAGATGAATTTTTGGATTAGTTCTCTAGTTCTGTGAAATATGCTGTCATAATTTCAATCAGAATTGCTTTGAATCTATGTAGAAGTTGTAGGAGTATAGCCATTTTGACAATATTGGTTCTTTCAACCCAGGTTGTTCCTAATTTTAGAGTGAAAGCTTTCAATTTTTGTCTATTTAGTATGATGTTGCCTGCTGGCTTGTCATTGATAGCTTTTGTCAGATTGAGATAAAGATCATCTATTTCAATTTTTTATAGAATTTTAAAAAATCATGTTATGCAGGATCTGTTATTATTTCACTTTTTAAAAAGATCTTATCTATTTTATTTAATCTTTTAATGAATTAAATACTTGATTTATTAATTATTTTGTTTTCATAGTCACCATTGCATTGATTTCTACTCTGATCTTTATAATTTCTACTCTTACACAAGTTTTCAACTTGACTTGCTATTTTTTTTCCTAGAAGTTTGTGTTTGACCATTAAGATTTTTATTTGAGCAGGCTTGATTTTTTCCAATATGGATTTCACCACTATAAATTTTCCTCATAGGACTGATTTCCTTGAATCTCATAAGTTCTGGTATGTTATACTATTAACTGTAGAAGCTGTCCTATTTCTTCTGTGACCTATTAGTTATTCAGGACTGTTTTATTTAATTTCCATGTGTTTATGAAGTTCTTCTGGTTTATTTTGCCATTGACTTCCAATTTCATTGCACTGTGGTCTGATAACATGCATAAGACAATTTCAGTTCCTTTACATTTACTTAAGTATGTTCTACAAGCTTATATGTGGTCAATTTTGGAGAACATCCTGTGTGTGGAGCTAAGAGGAACATGTATTCTGTTGTTGTGGGTATTATATTCTATAGATATCTACTAAGACTATTTATTCAAAAGTTTGCTTCAGTTCTGAGATTTGTTGATTTTTTGTCTAGTTTATCTATCTAGTTGTGACAATGGGTTATTGAAGTCTCTCATTATAATTGTATTAGTGCTTATTTGACTTTACTGTGTGTTTTATATAGTTGAATGTGCTGGTATTTGGTGCAAATATAGTTATGATTGTTATCTCTTCCTCTTGGATTGTTCTCTTTACAAGAATGTAGTGACATTCCATTCTCTCTCTGTCTCTTCTCCCTCTCCCTCTCTCTCTTTCTGTCTTATGGTACTGGGAATTGAACTCCAAGTCTCACATTTGCCAGACTGGCATTTTGCTGAGCTACATCTTCAGCCTCTTTCTTTGTCTTTCTTAATCAGTCTTGGCTTGAAAGCCAATTTGTCTGTAAATAGACTCTTTACCTGTGCTTTCTTCAGAGTTCCTTTGGCATGGAGTATTATTTTCCATCCTTTATTTTCAGTCTCTGAATTACATTTTTTTTTTTTTTTTTTTT
>PVIR01041692.1:0-12606 GCA_004026965.1 Petromus typicus | reverse complement strand
TTTGTTTTTGTTTTCTTAATTGTTATTTAATTGTTATTTTATTTTTGAGACAGGGTCTCACTTTGTAGTTCAGGCTAGCCCTGAGCTCACTATGAAGCTCAGATTATCCTTGAACTTACAGCAATCCTCCTGCCTCTGCCTTCCAAGTGCTGAGATTATAGGCATGAGCCACCACACCCAGAACTGTGGTATGTGGTTCTGATTGCTGATGGGTGGGAGTCTCCATACTTAGCATTGTTGTATTTGGTTAATGGGGATCAAACCCTGACCCTTGCACTTGCAAGGCAGGCACTGGAACCACTGAGCTAAATCCCCACCCCCTGACAAGATTTTTATTTCTTATTTTATCTCTTCTTATAAAGCTATTCACTCTATATTTCTTTTTGAATTAATTTTTTTGTAGTTTGAATAATATATTCATATCATTAATATATATTCCTCTTTATATAGTAATAAAGAAAATGTGGTATGTATAAACAATGCAGTTCTACTTTGCCATAAAGAAAGATAAAATTAAATAATTTGTAAGAAAGTGGATGCGCCTTGAGACAATAATGTTAAGTAAAATAAGACATACTGGTTAAACATTTGTGATTTCTCCAATATGAGAAACCCAAAATACAAGTAAAGAACAAAATAAAAGATAAACAATAAGAAATAGAGAAATAGAACTTTTGCAAAAGGGAAGAGGACCACCAAATGAAGGAGTAGGAAGAAAGAATAAAGGAAGGGGATAAAAAATTATAATGTATTATATATATGTACCAACTCCCCACAAGGAATGTTATCATTATGTACTACTAATAAATGAAAACAGAAAAAATTCCAGTTTCTTCTTTGGTCAGTTTTAGGAAGCTAAATTCTGAAAGAATATATCCATTTGTTTGACAGATGAGATTTTCTTTCAATTTAAGCTGAGTTCATTCCCAACTTTTAATTAGCTATTATCCAACAGGTAAGTCTGCTTCTGGGACTTAAATGACAGTTGATTGGAATAATGAGTGACATCATGCTACTTGTCTCTTACCTCACAGCAGAGTACTTCTGGCTTATAGTGACTGCAGAGCCCCTACTCATCAAGAGGGCAAATTCCAAGAAGAAGATTCATTCTAAGCCCCTGCTTCTGTGATATTTGCTAATGATCAGTGGTGAAAGCAAATCACTTGACCAGGCCTGATTTACAGAAGTAGAGAATAAGTTGCCAGGGGTCAGCTTCAAAAGATTATACTAACTTTTGACTCTGGGCTTTGGCCATATTAGGAGTATAAGTCTGAGAAATGTATCTCATCAGTAACTCTGGGATGTTGAGAAACGCATGTCTCACACCAGAAGGATATTGGAACAGCCCTACAACAGTATCTAGCTAATGCTGTCCCCTGTGAGAGCTTTTTAGTAATTTAATAAATACATGTGTTTAGAGACTACTAGTAGAGTATTTGATTCTCTCTAGAGCAGCAATATAAACTTTTCTTTGTTATCATTCTTTGTTCTTTTTCTACTTTTCCCCAGTCACCCTATTTGCAACCTATTGATGTTTTTTACAAAAGCCTGTCACTGACCATTCAAGCTTTCAAACTTACCTATGATTAGACAAACAAATGTCAAATACCTGCTGATTTATCTGAAATGACATATAAGGCATTCAGGATCAAAAAGTTCAGAATGATCAAAGTATAATAAAAAGATTTGACAATATCCAGCATCACCAAAAAAAAAAATCTCACAGGCTATGCCAACTTCTCAAGTGAATACTTTAGATCAATCCACAACATAAGTGCAAAGTACACAGCTCATCTCTGCTAATGATCACATGCAAACACCCAAGAACTAAGTCACAGAGAGTTGGCCCTCAAGAGATATGTTCTGGGGGTGGGGGAGGACAGAAGGAAGCTGAAAGGAAACGTTTTGTATAATATCACAATGATCCTCATCCGGAGACACCTCTTTTTAGTTTTTGGTCATGCTGTTCTGGTGTTTCTCTTCAGTATCATTTCATTAGTTCTATCAATAATCTATAGAACCATTCCCATCCACAGTGGTTTGAAACAATAAACATTTGCTCTGTATCTTGAGTTTCTGGATTGTATGCATAATTCTACTCTTAGCTAGCCTTGACTAAGCTTGCTTGGACTCACTCATGGATTAGTTATCACTGAAGTTCATAAGGGAAATGACTAGTTTAGGATGGTCTTGGCTGGGAAAGCTGAGCTTTCTTCCCTTCATATCTTTTGTATTTTATAGAGGATTAATCCAGGCACATATTTATGGCAAGGTAACAAGTGTGCCACAAAAGCAAACAGCAATTCACATGTTTTCTAGGAGTATACTTGTTCCTTACTTGCTAACTGTCATTGGCCAAAGCAAATAATTTATCTGTGCCCAGAAAGAAAGGCTCCATCAGAATGTCTTGCTAAAAATAATGACAATAAAACGTGGAAACAATAAGTCAATTAATTTACCATCCTGAGAAAAAATATGGTTTTAAAAAATAATCCTATAATTTTTGTCATATTATTGAATATTCTATAGTCCTCTTTATTCTTCATGGGTAGGTCATGATGTGGTGATTCCTTCAACTCTTCAAGATCAGTGTGTCTTTTTGAGACTTAAATCAGCTTGATTCAGTAGCAGGGAAGGGGAGGAGGAATGCAGTGGCTAGTCTTTCAGTATCCCTTGTGAACATTTCAATTCTGACCTGATATTAGCCCTATCTTCTCTCCTTTGACTTCATGTCAGTTTGCAACACAGAGAATTTACCTGTTGAAGAAAGTCACTCACTTCCAAACAGGAGAAGGGAGTCTTCTTGCCCAAAAAATATCTTAAACCATCCAGGACTTATACTGTTTGGGTCATAATTTCGCTTTGTGGATAACAGGAAAAAAGTCAACTGCAAGATGAGGCTTGAGATATGTTTATGTGAGAAGGTAAGAGATGGGGAGACATCCATCAGAATACAGAATACTGTAACAAATGTGTAGGAGTGAGGCACTGATAAGAAGCAGTTCTCTTTTTTGTTTCTTTCAACTTATTCCTGACTAAAAAAAGTGACCATGATATAATCAGCATGAATTCAAGAAGAAATTTGATTAGATGAGGAAAAAAAGATCTTGTAGTGAAAATAAATAGCGCTGAACACTAAAAAGTATTGTATTACAGTGTTTGCTGTATCTCTTTGGATAATTTTCGAATCTAGGGTCTGAGCCATGTGTCTAGGTTAATCTCAGAACAAAGGGAGGTTTAGACCAAGATGGCTGTTTTGTTCTGACCTTCTGAGTTGCCCAAACTGAGATTGGGTTCTGTCACAAATATGAGCAGCTGTGGCTTTGGCTGAGACCAGCACATCCATTCTCACCAGCTCATTGGTTCTGAAATTTGAGAAAAATTGCATCCAGATTCTGAATGGCCCAAGTCTGGGGGAAGCAAAGTGAGTCTTAATGGCTGTGGCCATCTTTATATTGTGTGGCAGGTTGGAAGATTGTGAGCTCCTACAAATGTTTAAGTAGAGTCAGGGCACCTGCTTGGCAGACCTGCCATGGAGGTGATGGTGACATCCACTAGGAAACTAGAAAACTGTTTCTAGCATTCCTTTAGCTCATTTTGAATAGGCTCCAAAGGATAAGAACTGGATGGGAAATGGCCTCCAAGGGAGGTGGTTCTTCATGATCAGCTTGTGCATTGAAACCTTAGTGGAACTACTGCATTTCATACCCATGACCATGTGTAACTTCAATCCTCCCTCTCCTAATTCCCTAGTTCCCTTTTCTTCTACTGCTCTTATCCTGCTTAGTTCTCCAACTATAAATGAACCCCTCTCTTGCTCCTTAAAGTTTGTCCAGATAGAATACGCTCCCTGATAAACACATATACCATATTTTTTTTCCCTCAAAGTGCCAGTCTTTTCTATTTTTCTATCAATTTCCTAAAGGACCCCTCATCTATAATTTTTTTTCCTAGAATGATTAGGAAAATAAAAGGTGCCAATATCTTCCTAATCTTTCCTGTCTAAACATACCACTCTTTACTTACTTTATCCCACCCCTAAAAGATCAAATTAAGAAAAACATAATTTACTTGATCCATTTGCAAATGCATTTAATGTGAGTCATGCTGTTGTTTTCCTTTGTGTGCTCAGATCTTAGGATGCCACAAACTTCTAGGATCATACCTCCTCAAGAGGAAATTTCCCTAGACCTATCTAGAGAGGAATTCAGCATGAATATCTTTAGAGTTGCCTTATTCCATGGTACAATTTCTGATTCTTGTACAAACTCTTGAATATGATGTCACACACATAATTTTTGCTACTCTTTTTCCTGGCACGTTGTTGGTCTCCAAGACCAATCAGATTTATTGGATTTGAAAAGATGATAATCAAGGACCATTTGCCACAAGTCAAATGTTAGGTAGCAACAGACCTTAAAGAGATTTAACAGGCTCCATGTTTTATTTCCATTATGTACTTTGTCTCATATTTCACCGGGAATTTATGTGGTGTGCATAGAGGACAGGAATGGGGGTATTAGGAAGAGTGATGACGGATGGAAGGAAGTAACTGACTAACTTCACTTAAGATTCATATGCTTCTGAATGCTCCACCCTAGAGAAGATAATAGCCATCTGTTTTCCGAGTCCAGTGGGAAATGAGCAAAGGGACATTGGTTAAAAACATGGCAGAGGAGATCAAGGCACACAATGAATTTCACAACTGACAAGTTCTTAGGACACTGGAACCATTGACCAAGTGATGATCTGCGAGTAGAGTGACATGCCCTTCTCTAGAGGCCATCAGACACATCTGTCTGGCAGAATATAAATGCTGTACTATCCAGAGAAGAATGGACACACTGCTGACTGGAATCCTACATCCCAGCATAGCAGTATGCATTTTAAACCCAATTCCTGTCTTAGGTGGTCTGGGAGATTTCTCACCATGGCATTGAAAGTGTCTTTCTCTTTTCATTTAGTTGTGCTGAGAAGGGATTATTCAGGGAAGAAAGTATCATTTTTTACAGAAAAGGACACATGGCTCATAACTTCAGTTATTTACACAAATGTCATGGATTTAAATATATAAACATTGACACTGGAAAATAATAACCATCATAGTTCTGTGTCTTTACAAAATGTGTGTGATAGTATAATTTTGATTTTTTCTCCACACATATTAATGATACTCTTAAGAAAATGGCTTGAAGCGATTTAAAGGAGAATCATAAGACAGGAATGATTTAAAAGTATCATGAAAATCATCTGGTGGATAAAAAAACTGAGTCATACATAGTGGAATGAAGTGAGGATCACAAGGATGGCTCAGGGGAGGGGTCAAGAAACTGAAAACAAAAGAGGGTACTTTGTGAAGAAGCCTGGGATTCATTTGAGGAGAAATAGTGCTGCCTTTAATGTTTAAAGGGAGAAATGGGTCTACTGGCAGGCTGTGACTGCAAAAACTGGGGACACAGTTCCCACAAAATATAGGAGAGATTGAAAGAGAGACGGAAACAGTTAAGTCCTGTGCCCCTTAAACCTCATCTCTTTAGTCTATATGCACCCCAGTCTCTGTTTCTTTGGGAATAGGTCAAGTTTTACACTTGTAAATATTAAAATGGTTCAGTTACATTATATGCACATTCCACTCCAAAACTAGAACTAAATGCAATTGTGCTGGTTTAGTGAGAGGCGGCATTCTGTCTTAAGAATTTATTTATTTATTTATTTATTTTT
This sequence comes from Petromus typicus, assembly GCA_004026965.1. Classification (NCBI taxonomy): domain Eukaryota; kingdom Metazoa; phylum Chordata; class Mammalia; order Rodentia; family Petromuridae; genus Petromus; species Petromus typicus. The sequence goes on along the minus strand of PVIR01041692.1, from coordinate 6,885 downwards.
TGGTGATCATTTTACTGTGTGGTTCTTTTCTTCTTACCTTTTCCTTCTTCAGTCTCTCTCTCTAAAAGGTTCACAACCATACTTTTTAAAATGTGCAAAAGATATGATTCTACCATAATAACTAATTTTTCCAACTGGACTGATTGCTGAGCAGCCAACACCAATCAGTTCAATACCAAATCAAAATAAATATTTCTACTTAAGAAATCTCATTTGCCAAGTATATTTGAAAGTGTACGGTGACAAACTCAACATTACTGGTTTTCTGATTTTCATTAAAGAATAGCAATTCCTCTTCCAAATGAGGAACACAAATCCATTCCTAGGTATCAGCTATCACACACGCAACCTGAGTTCCCATGCTGCTCTTCCTCTGGTCTGATGGCTGAAGAACCTGGATATCTGGCCTCTGGGCCAAGCTCACTCATCAGCCTTCTGAATAAGTTACATCATCAGTTAACCTGTGTAAATACTTTTTTGATTATTCAAGAACAAATCTCAAAGCACTTTGAAGAAAGGCCAACCTGATGGCTGAATACTAGCAGACTCCCCTTTAGACACTATTCAACTTGTGTTTCCTAAGAATCTAAAAGATTTTATATATGGAGGACAAAGCAAAAGCAGAGGACATGTAGGCTTTGGAATCAGAACTTTTTATTTTTCACCAGCTGTACTAACATGTGGGAATTTTATACCCATCTAAGCCTGTTTCCTCAAACATAACCAGGAATATCAGTCTCTCCTGAATGACCTGCTATGCAACAGAAACTTTTTTTAAAAGTATGAAACAAAGTCTGATATACTGTAAATGTTTAAAACCAGTGTTTATTATTCTAATGCTTTATGGATTTTCAAATAGATGAAGTATGTTATACCACACGCTCCCCTACTATAGATTCCCAAGAGAGCAGTCTCTTAAAACATGAGTCTAATCACATCAGTTCTCAGCTCTCTCTCCATTGACTTCATCACACAAGTAAGAGCCAAAATCCTTCCAAAGGCTCTTCACTCTGTGATCTCATGCCTATGATCACCTCTCCTTCTACCTTCCTCTTAGGGTCCCTACATTCCAGTCATTTTCACTTTGTCAGCCTCAGATCCTCTCTCTACTTCCTGAAACACTTTCCTCTAATACCTCTGACTTATTTTGTCCTCCCAGGAATCAATTTAAAAGGCCCATTATCAATGAAGATATCAACCATCACATTTAAAATAATAAGATTGACCTATTCCAGCTCTTTTGTTTCCCTTATCCCATTTCCCCTTTTTCTAAGTCACTAATTATCATTTAGCACAGATAACTGCTTAGCTCAGAGTATTTCTTCAGTGTGAGAGTAACTAAAAGGGCAAGTAGCTTATTTATTCTCTGCAGTATTTGTGTGCCTTTAACAGGCTTGATATCATCTAGGCATTCTTTTCAAGAAAATGCAGAATGTTCTTTCTATCAAGTTGCAGTGCATCCTTGTTTCGAGGCTGTTATGGCTCACATGAACTTACTCTAAACCAACTGTCCCCACTCCACAACTCCTACCTGTAACTTCTGTCCGATTCTCAAAGTAATGGAAATCTAAGAAAAGGAAGATGGTGCCGTGAATACCTCATGTGGCAGTGCTTTCTTACAGCTGTCACATGGACTTACGCTTCTCCACCTTCCTGTCTCTTATGCCTTGATCATTACTGGCCTAGTTTATGACACTACCACCATGTTTTCCCCAGTCCACCTTGCATGCTGCTATCAGATTGTTTTCATATTCTCTCCCCTAGACACAAAATATATATCTTCTTCTTGTTTCTTGTGGCTTAGGTCTGGACATCAAGTTCTGTTCACAAACTTTCTTGAACTCATCCCTCCTCTCCTCAGGGTAAGGTCCAACACGTCCCAGCTTCAGCCCTACTCCAGGCCACTGCCTGCATTCTGCACCTGTTCTGCACATAGCTGGTACTTTGACTTTGTTCCTTTTGTTCCCCCCAAATAATTCTCCGTCTCTTTTATAAATCCAAATCCACTCCAGATCTCAAAGCAAATGAAACTCAAACATCATCACAAAATTTTGCCCACTAGTTACTATGGACTATAGCCTCGTCTAGTTCTTAATAACTTCTCTCTCTCTTTCTCTGAAGTTACCTATACAGTTTAGCCTATAGCTCATTTCTAATTGTACACATAACAATAGTAATAACTGCAACTACAATTATCCTCTATTCAACTCCTATTTATTCTAGGCACACATGCTTTTATTGTAAAACTCATATTAATCTTACAAGGTGGGAATTAATATCCTTTTTGCAGTTTAAAACACTAAGTCTCATTGGGGTTAAGTAGCTTGTCCCAAATATATTGTTAGTAAATGACAGAGCCAAGTTTTATTTTCAGTGTTCCTGACTACACGATACTTTCCCTCCCTTGGTAGATATGGTAATCTCCCCAGAGATTTAACACAATATATACTTAATATTGGCTGATTGATTGACCAGCAAGAAGGAGGGAGTTAAATGTTCCCTGAGGAAGCAAATGGAAAAGAAGGAGAGGTTGGGATTGGGTGGAGGGCAGAACCGGACATGTGGAAGAAGTGAGTGCGCTGGCCAGGTAGGACTCTGTCGTGTCCCTTCTGCTCTGCACCCATGTGTTTTTCTGTCCCACCCAGCCTGCTTATTTGCCTGCTTTGAGTTCAGTGCAGAAGGCCACAGCTTGCTTCCAAGTTGGCTTTTCACTGTTGGGAATTTGGTGCCAGAATTTTCTGCTGGTGACTGCTCTTTCCCTGAGCTTTCTTGTGGTGTCATATTTTCTCAGCTTGTTCTTAAACTCATCTTCCTGACCTTCCAAGTACTCACTGATCCTCTTTCAGGTCACTGAAACCAAGTTCACTGAGGATGCCAACACCGTCTAACCTATGCATTTCTGTCTAGAAAATGGAGCTTCCCCTCCAATTAGTGCCCAGTCATTCCCTGGAAAATGCAACTTGAATTCAACCTGCCAGCATCCTTCCTAGGCCTATCTATATCACCACTTTAGATTCTATATCTTACCAAAATTCACAAAACCTTTGAGCCCTGTTATATAACCAGATGAACTTGGTAGGTTAATTAAATCCATACACCATACACTCCTCCATTCCTCACACCAAGCCAACTTGTCAGAAACTTAGGGGTATTGAAGAATTCCTGCCCAAGCTCTAGTAGTCTGTTAAATATGGAGCTGGTATGTCACCTTCTTTGTGGCATCTTCTTTGTGAAGATGCCTGATGTGTCCTGATACAATACATCATATTTCCCTCACTGCCTGGCAATTCTTGCTCTATGTCTTCCTTGTAGAATATCATATTTAATAATTGGTCTGGTATCATGGCTTCTCTAAAGCCTCTACCCAAGTGAATCAGAAAAGTTTATCTTGCTTTATCATTTCCATTTTTTGCTGTACAACTATGCTGTAGTTGGAGAGACTTGGCTTGTTTTTCTCATTGAACTGTAAGCCCTATAAAGGCAGAAATTGCATTTTTTGTTTTCTTTAACTCAATTCTTCAACTGTATCTATGTGAATGTTGTGCTAATGGTATAACTCCATATGTGGTGGCTACTGATCAGCTAGTTAGTTAGTTAGGACTCAGGGGCTGAATGTCAGAATATTCAGAAAACTATTAACTGGAAGAAGAAGAAACTTCTCCACTATCTTCTTAGCAGTTTCTTATTAACCATTAACCTTAGAAGTTAGCATATAACAATTGTAAATAACATATTCTGGTTATCATTCTAGCTTGGTTTCTATCAACAACTTTATTTGTTTGCAAAAATTAAACATTCATTTTCTGTGAAGACTGATATACATGGGCTCATTCTAAACAATCTACATATTGTTAAATTCTCACTAACTACCTTACGAGATGAAAATATTATTATTTTATAGGCGAAAAAACAAAGGTTCAACAAAGACAAATACCTTACATGAGAAATATCTGAACCACACAGAGGCAATGTGTAATTATGTCCTAAGGTTCCAGAGCTCCGAGTGAGCAGATTGAATAACAGCTCCCTTTACTATCTGATTTCTATTTTGAGGTATTCTCCTATGTGTGAGATGTTTACACCATTTTACTTAATTAGAACTTATTCTCAAGTGGAGATAAATTATATTGATTATAAATGTGGCATATGTTCACTGTAAAATAGTTTAACAATATGGAAAAATAAAAGACGTCATTACTTCAACACCCCAAGACAGTCATTGTTAATAATGTGGAGGGCCCATTCATGGTTACAACACTGATTTTCCAGTGATTTGTATTTATTTACTGGCTCCCAGATCATGCACATTGTACATTTCTAGTGTATCACCTTGCCTCTTCTCGTAATGCAAAATACATCCCTAATTGGCCAGGAACAGGATACATTAGAGACGTTCCTGTAAAAAAAATCAACAAATAGCACTTCCATTGTCTTCTTTTCAGTTGCTCTGTCTTTTGCCTTTTTCTAATGAAGGATTTCTTGTGCTACAGAGCAGAAGGAGGAGGCACTGGGGAAAAGATGGCTTTCTGAATGTTACTGTGGCTGTTCTTCTATTTAGAGAACAGGAAGTAGACATGGAGATCTCCAGAAGTCTTTGCAAGCCTGAGGAAAACTGGATTTCAGAATTTTTTATATGTCAAAAAGTTTTTACATTGTGTATGCGGTTCTAATATTGTTCATTGGCTTCTGTTTTTGGTGGCAGATGAGGGCTACTTGAGGAGGTCACTAATAGTTCAGTATCCCTCCAGTGGGAGGATATTTGAAGGGTACTATCTTGATCGGATGCACATTTGCATCTGTTGTTCATGCCTTTCCAAAATGGAATTGCATTTGCTTCTCCCCTGGTTGGAAGGAGGAGAATAGCAAAACTCAAAATTAGGAATTGAGATGAACAGAATGTACACTTGTCTCTCAACTTTCTTGAATAGGCTTCATAATCCTCATTTATTCTTGGAGAAAACTATTATTAGCATCCAAAGTTGGTTTGAGGAAGCAATGATAAAGGCCAATTGGAAGGGGAAAAAAAGAGAATAGCGTGAGGGGGTCGGAAAGCTCTCAAAGTGCATCAGATGCCAATAGATGGTTCCAGACTTTCTCACTTAAGAAAGATTAAGGCATGTGAAAAATCTGCCTGTCCATTTGTGTGCTACAGGAAAAGATGGTAATGGTACCCAGACTCCTCAAAAGGGGAAAAAAAAAAAAAGTTAGAGGAGATGTGGAGCAGGTGCTTCTTGGTGCTTGGACCTCAGAAGAGATCTCAGAATCCTGGGGGGGAGTTTTCCACAGTGGCACAAATTAGGGAAAGATCCACTTTCGCACCAGTTTAACTCAGGGATCAGATATACTAACCACCAACTCTTAATTTCCACACCAGCACACAGATCCTTCTTTCTCCCTAGCTTCCAAGATCTGAAAGAGTTAGTGAAAATTTTATACTGGCCTATTATATAGGTAATTTCTTTCAGTTTTTTTATGCTCTTTCTCCAAGTTAAATTTTTATTTTAATGTGGCATACCAATCAATCTTTATCTTCTTTCCTTTTTTTTGTATGTTATGTAAGTCTTGGTATCCATGACTACTGTGTGCCTTTCTTTCACTTAAAATTAGAATAAAAAATAAAGTGAAATATATAAGCATAATATTAACTTAAACTTATACAATGAGACCTTGAAAAGTACTGGATCTTTTAGCACTACTCCCTATAAAATTCATTATAAAATCAGACATTAGCAGAATGTAAATCTTAATGCTATGTTAATATCAGAGTTATGTTTTTAAATGCCTCTCTATATGCTCTCACTCACTGTGTGTTTTCTGCATTTCTGTTTCTCTCATTCTTGTTCTTCCTCTCTTCATGGAAGTATGTAGGAGAAAATAATAAAATCAGTGTGTATATGTGTGTTGGTGTGAGGGTATGTACATGCATCATACATCCAAATATTTAAAATTGCTAGAAGTATATACATATATATATATATTTATACATATATATATTTATACATACCATTATATATATATTATATATATATATATATACATAACAGTATATATAGACTAACGGAGAATAAAATAGGGAAGAAAAAAGAGAAATGAAGGATGAAGGGGGTAAGGAAAGGAGAGAATGAGAGAAAGAAAGGAGAGAGAAAGAGGATGAGCTGAGCCATTTAACTACAAAGAAAGAAGACCATATATCATCCAGATGTTTTGTCTATGGCAGACCAAACATCAGGCTTTTGGGAAACATTTGGAAGACACAATGCTCTTTTCATTGCACACACAACTATTGACGGTCCTATCGCCTCTTTCCCTGTGTGTATGTGTCTGTCCCTTTCAAGCCTTTTTGTGGTCTAATTATAAAGGCCTGTTTAGTGGATAAGGTGACGTCACACTGACCACAAAAGCTTATATTTCCTGCTACTAAATACACAGCCCCTGTTGACAAAGTGGTCATTACAGAGGGAGTTTGTTCTGCCGAGGTCATCCGCATGGGGATAAAGACATTGAGAGCAGGGACCCAGCTGAGAGAGCAGAGCCATTATTCCCATGTGTCTGCTTGCCTGCTGATCTTCATCTTGTTGGAACCAAGAGATGAAAATAGAAGTCCCTTTGTGCTTAGTCCAGACCTTTGTTTCTGAGGATGCTGGAGCATACTGGGAGGCAACATGGTGGAGAGAAAGGACAGACAAATTCCAGTCTTTGATTCTAATCTCCTCATTTTTATGCAGAGTGATCTTACCTCTATAAGTCTAGCCATTCCAATCTCCATTTTATTAAAGAGAAAAGAACCACATCTAGGGACCAAATAAGATCAAGTGTCTTAAAAAGGCTTATTGGGGTGGTACTTTTCACATGTGAACATCATGTCTTTAATCTTCCCTGTGTCTC
>PVIR01041691.1:0-12620 GCA_004026965.1 Petromus typicus | reverse complement strand
GTATAGTTTCAGGTTCGGAGTTGTGATACCCCCCACCATGTCCCTGTTGCTTAGAATTGCTTTGGCTATTCTAGGTCTTTTGTGGTTCCAGATGAAAGTTTGAATTTTTTTCTCTAGATCTGTGAAATATGCTGTTGGGATTTGAATCGGCATTGCGTTGAATGTGTAGAGTAGTTTTGGGAGTATAGCCATTTTGACTGGGAGTATAGCCATTTTGACAAGAAATGTTTATAGAGACATATAAAACTCTCTCATTTTACCATGAAAATTTACATCCTGGGCCGGGGAATTAGCTCAGTTGTTTTGGCACCAGCCTTGCAAGCACAGGGTCCCTAGTTTGATCCATGGTAACCACATACCACAGTGCCGGGTGTGGTGACTCAAGCCTGTAATCCCAGCACTCGGGAGTCAGAGGCAAGAGGATTGCTGTGAGTTTGAGGCTTACCTGGGCTACATAGTGAGCTCAGGGCCAGCCTGAAGTACAAAGTGAGACCCTGTCTCAAAGGCAAGCAAACAAAAAAGTACATCCTGGTCTTGCCTTGTAAACACTCACAACAGTTCCGGACAGGGTGACTCACACTCACTAGCAATCAGTACCACACACCACAAAGCTGGGCATGGTGGCTCAGGCCTATAATCCCAGCACTTGGGAGGCAGAGTCAGGAAGATTGCTGTGAGTTCGAGGCTCACCTGGGCTACATAATGAGTTCAGGGCCAGCCTGAACTACCAAGTCAGACCCTGTCTCAAAACTAACTAACTAAATAAATATCACACACTGTATGTCTATATTGAAATATTACTCCAAACTTATATGTACAATGAATACATGTTAATTAAAAATAAAAATACTATGCTGAGCTAATAACTGGCACTGTATTGTAATATTATAGTACTTGAATCTTTTTAAACACTGAAATGTTTGCAATGAGGCTAGCTGATGTGAATCCCATCTGAAGAGGTTTAGTTGGTGAATTACATCGTCATTTTTTTTTTTTGAGACAGCCATTGAACATGGGCCGCAGACTGGCTCTATATTGAGGCTGCAATATATTCATATTTTTGGTCACTAACAGGAAGAAAATTGCTTTGGAATAAAGTCTGTCTTTCTCACAAACAAAATAAATTCTGCAGTTTGTGAGCAATTTAAATTATGGTACATATAATTCATCTGGGGAGGCTCTCCAGATTTAGGAAATTCACTTGGGCACAAAATGTACATAAGCAGGATTAGTGAGAAATCTAATTTTGAAGATGTATTGAGTGTATTTCAAATCTGGATTTCCATATAGAAAAGGCAGTTTGGGAAGCAGAACTCTGAGGACAGGTCCCTCTAACAAAACTGTAAGGCTTGCTTAATTCTAATCTTCTTGTCCTAATCTAACTTAAAAGAATTTATTTAGAATCAAGGAACACAAGTGTGATGGTGAACCTATTTTGTTAGTAAAGGGATGAGACAGGAGCAAGTGCTCATTAAACAATGGAAGCACATAAATATCTTTCAATTAATTTCTATGGACAAAAGAAAGTTTCTGCCTTGCTCTTAAGAGACACCATAAGTGAGCCTCACAAAAGGCTCTGTCTTTGTGCTGATGTCACACCTCTGGCAAACGAAGAGCATTTAATTCTCAAGTATCTGAAGTGGAACACTGTACTCCAGAACACACAAGATGACCTTAACAACCAGCTAATGTCACAAAGACTTTCCAAAGAATTTAAGAAAAGAAAGTGAAAAAATGATCGCGATCAGAAAATGAGATTTTTTACTGTAGGACCTGAAAAAGGAAGAAGACATTTTAATCAAAATTCAAAGGTATCTTTTGACATCTCAGTATTTGAGTCCCATTAGGCGAAAAAGCTGAAAGTGATCAATAAAAATACTGTTAAACCATTTCTTGTATGGACCAAATCTTTAAAAAAAATTATCAAATACCAAAAATTTCAGTTTAAAACAATCCTCTCCAATAATAACTACTAACATTGAGTAAAAATGAAATATAATTATGATACATCACACAAGGTTAAAATGTGTGATCCCTACAATGATCTGAAAGGCATTTTATGCAAAAGTCAATTATGTCATAGATAATTAAGGTTTTACGTATAAAAAATAAGGTACGTCAGGTACACCCAACTTGGTATTAATGGGATTATATTTTAGAAATATTTTGGCATTTTTGACTCTAAGGAGTAACTTTGTGCCTTAAATGTTTGTGTCTAAATGTTGTGAGCAGTTATTAAATAATTATGCAATTCTATTCCATAGGAGACCACAATGACGGTGAATGAAATGATTGTAGTCTTGAAGCTTTGGAATACTTTATAAAAGAAGTGAAATGCCATGAAAATCCTGAACTTTCAAATAATTACAAATATAAGATTTTCTACCTCCTATTCTTTATTGTAGTATTTGATAAATATTAATAGATGTGAAAATGGTTTGATATATGAAGCAACAAAAAAAATATTTTTACCTCACCCCCTCCATCACACTGAGAGAAAGTAGCTCCATATATTTAAAACAAATAACCAACTGGTTGAGAAGGATTGCCAACACCATCATATGAGCTTTCAGAAGTTAGGTAGTAGCCAAAATTTTAGTACCTACCAACTCAGAAAACAGACGTGTGATTACAACACTACCATCAAGCCAATCTAGAAATGATTCAGTAAATGTTAACAGAGAGAAGGACACGGAAGGGAACTCGTATTTGACTGTGGCCACTATTAACTCTTCCTTACCAATATTAATCAAGAGGAAAAAAAGACATAGATAATATCAAACAATAGATTAAGATCAAATTTAATATTTAACCAATACCTGCACATGTTCAGGCTCCTCTTTTTTTTTTTTTTTTTTTTTTAGGTTTTTGGAGACAGGGTCTCTCTTTGTGGTTCAGGCTGGCCCCGAGCTCAGCCTCAAACTCACATCACAATCCTCCTGCCTCTGCCTCCCGAGTGCTGGGATTACAGGCGTGAGCCACCACGCCCGGCACTGTGGTCTGTGGTACTGGTTGCTGCTGGGTGTGGGTCTCCACACCCAGTATTGCTATGTGGTTACCGGGGAATCGAACCCGGGTCCTCGCGCTTGCGAGACAGGCGCCGGAACCACTGAGCTAACTCCCCGGCCCCAGGCTCCTCTTAATTCGATGTTAACTGATCTCTTTCTATTTCAGTCCCATCACTTTTGCTTCTACTGAGGTAAGAGGAAGTAAGAGACCTGGTTCTTTATAATTTGTTCATAGATAATGAAAACTTGACTGGACACTAACATGTTATCATACTTAATTTCTAAGTCACATTTATTTTTCCTTTTAAATGAAATTAATTCTTTCTTTTCTTTTCTTTTCTTTTTTGAGACAAGGTCTCACTTTGTAGTCCAGGCTGGCCCTGAGCTCACTATGTAGCCCAGGCAAGCCTCGACCTCACAGCAGTCCTCCTGCTTCTGCCTCCCAAGTGCTGGAATTACAGGTGTGAGCCATCACGCCGGCACTGTGGTATGTGGTACTGATTACTGGTGGACGTGAGTCTTTATGCCCGGCATTGTTATATGTGGTTACCAGGATCAAACTAAGGACCTTAGGCTTGCAAAGCAGGCACTTGAACCACTGAGCTAAATCTCTGGACCAAAATGAAATTAATTCTTAGAGTATTTTTTGGTTCACAGAAATACTGGTAGAAGGTACGTAGTTTTTCTACATACAGTACTCTTTGCCTTGCCCATATGCAGCTTCTGCTACTATCAACATCCCACACCAAAATGGTACAAGCATTATGCTTGATAAACCTACCTCAACAAGTTATTATCATCCAAACACAGAGTTTACACTAGGATTCATTTTTGAATCATAGGATCATAGAATCATAGGATTCTATGAGTTTTAGTAAATGTATAATGACATGCCTGTATCATGACAATATCATACAAAATGTTCTCTCTGCTCTAAAGTTCCTCTCAGCTCTGCTGATTCATCCTTTTCACTACACTGATATTTGTACTGTCTCTACAATTTAGCACTTTCTAGAATTTCATGTAGTGGGAATGATGCAGTATTTAGCCTTTACATATTAGCTTCTTTGACTCAGTAATATATATCAACATCACTTTTACGAAAGCTGATTTTTCAGTTAAATATGTGATCCTATTGGTGTAAGAGTTGTCATGTGTTAGGATGGAAAATATTTTGTGCCAACATTAAATATATTAAATCATAACATTTCCAGAAAACCTTTTAAAATGAACTCTTGACTTTAAGTGAGTTAGATTTCTCTTTAGATAAAAAAAATCTGTATTGCCAAAATAACACATTCATTAGCTTTCCTGTAACTATTATCTAAATGTGAAAAATGAATTCATTCAATCTTAAAACTTTTAGTCCACAGACCATTTCAGCAGACATGATCCAATTAACTATTGAAAAGCACAATAAAACAAGAAAATCCTCTCTAGACAGCATAATTAAACCTTGCCATGCTTCATTTCTTTATCATGTCATTTCTGATATGAATGAAAGGCTCATTGGATGGAAACAGCAAAAAAGAAACCTGAAATATCAAGAACCGTCAGGCTATTTCTCATTCTTCAGCCTAGCTCTTTTGTCTCAGTTGAGAACCTATGTGAAATTTCAGTGCTTCTTCAACTCAAATGAACTTTTAACAGATAATTAATTCTCAGAAATCATTACTCTCCATTATCTGATCCCTGATACCCTATATTGACTGAGAACATTGCCCAAAGGCCCAAACTGTGCATCCGGCCCCAAGTACTATCATACTTTTATGTACATGTATCAAGTCTACACAAGCAAACATATGCTGCGAACATGTACAAAAAAGTAAGGGACCTAAGAGATGGACGGAGAGGGGAGGGAAAGAGAGGAGAAAGAATGAAAAAGGAATTAAGATGTATTATACAGGGCCGGGGATTTAGCTCAGTGGTTCCAGGGCCTGTCTTGCAAGCTCCAGGACCTGGGTTTGATCCCCGGTAACCACATACACTACTGGGCATGGAGACTCATGCTCAGCAGCAATCAACACCAAAGCGAGACCCTGTCTCAAAAAACCTTAAAAAAAAAAGATGTATTATACATATGTACCAACTTCCTACAAAAGATGTAAACATATACTACAAACATGTACTAATAAAGAAAATGATTAAAAAATCTTATCTTTAATTGTGAAGTACAGGATTAAGATTCATTATTATATCCAGGGCTGCCTACATTAGAATGGTTTTAAATGGACACTAGAAGAAAAAAATACCATTCTGTTATTAAGGAAATCTGGATCCTGATTCCAGCTCTGCCACTAATTAGGCTATGTGTTCTCATGAAAGTCATTAAACCTCTTTGAGCTACAATTTCTCCATTTATATAAAGCAAATCCCTTGCAATGCCAACAACCTTAGTATTATAAAGAAAACACCAGCAGAGAGCTTTGAGATTTCATTTAATTCAAATAAGATGCTCACCAAGAGAAAAATTATTATAATTTCTCTTTATACCCCAAATTACCTGCTGACACTTCCCACTCTACCCAAGAAATATTGTTCACTATAGAAAAACATGCAGAGGACAATGGGACTTTCTATCATCTCATTTCTTGGGGTTATCCATTTATTGACATTCTCCCACATCTTACTTGTTCTTAGGTAAGAACATTTTAATGATAGTCTGCCTGTAACCACTTTCTCTAGATCCTCCTTACAGCTACATTTTGAGTCTCATCACCTTTCTCCTTTCTGTTCCATGTATAGAGTAAATTTTGATGCCTGGTAGCCAGGACTGTCATTGCTATCCACTGACCACCAACCACGAGCCAGGCACTGCTCAGATGTGCTCCTTTTAATCCTTACAAAACATCTAAAAGGTAGATGTCATCCTTCATCTTAATAATAATGGTTCAGGCTCAGAGAGATGAATCACAATGAAGTTCACATAACTATGAAGTGGCAGTACCATGACTTGAATCCATATATATCTGACTAAGAAACCCGTCCCCACCAGGTAATTTTAACAAGTGAATATTAAAGCACAATGAATATTAAAGCCTCTCCTCTGATAATTCTAAACACAATTTGAGAAAGGATAGGCTATTTCTTCCTCTAGCACAGTAGAGGATGAAGTAAGGATAACACAGGGACATTTGGAAGGGAAATAAGCCGAAAAGGTTCACTGCTGCTGACCTCTATTAATGCAGAGAATGAAGAATGTGGAATGCCAAGTAAGAAAAAAATGTATTATTTTAAAGCTGCTTCTTGAAAATAATAATTGACTGGCTAACTAGCTCTCATTTGTCTCATTTCCTGAGATCTCATTATATTCCATATATAGGCAAAATGTATAAAATGCTTCCCCTAAATTGCTATTTCAAATTTGTAGAAGAGTTAAGAAAATAGTAAAACTCAGTTGTATATCTTTTACCTAGATTAATTTATGTTGCTACAAATTGCTAGATCTTTTTTCTTCAAAATGGCTTTGGCTGAACAATTTGAAAGTAAATCACAGGTGGAAAAATTCTCTAAGATTATAGCTAGCATTTTCTAAGCAAAAATACTTCCTACAAATGTCATAACTATCACACCTAGGAAAATGATGATCCCTTAATATAACTAACTATACAGTTCATATTCAATTACCCTGAAGTGTGTTTTTGGTTTGGGTGCAGTGCCGAATTAGGATTGACATAGTAGACTGGGCTGTTATGCCTCTTTCAATCTAGACTATCCCCTTAATTTTTTTGTTTAACAATGTTTTGTTTCCTCTGACTGATTTTTTTAAAATCCAAATCTTTATTGGTACATTATAAAGCATCCATGACAGTTATCTCTCAGAATGTCTCACATATAGAACGTTGGACTATTTTCTTTAGATTCAGATTTCTGGTAAGAATAATATATAAGTCATGTTGTTATTTCTCATCATGTCAGATGGAGAGGCACATAACATCAAGTCCCTCCATTGATGGTAAGGCCAAGCATGATCACTTCATTATGGTGCTGCATGTCAGCCAATTTTTGAAAAGGCGTATTTTCTCTTTTGTAATTATAAAGTAATCTATGGAGTTATACATTTAAGACTACATAAGTATCCTGTCCTGTAACAATCTTAACCTCAACAGTTCTAATATTCATTAACGATACCTGCCTGAGGCAACTGTTATGCTGGGGCTGAAGAGGGAGGGAAAAAGAGATGAAGGGACAGGATAAAAAGAAGAGAATAGAAGGGGAAAAAACGGAAATAAATGCTTTATGAATAAGGATGGGAGGAGAGGTTGAAGGAAGGGCAAAGGAATGGGGAAAAAGAAGCAAGATATAACATGAGCAGTTAAAAATTCCCTATGATGAGTGTTTTCATTATGTATATCTAAAATATACTCATAAAAATAAATTTAAAAAGTTGAGTTTCATATTATGTAAATTATGCATTCATAAAATTTTCTTTAAAAATATAACCCAATAGCTTGCAGTCAGTATTTGGTCCATCTCCTAGCATGTTTTTCTGCCAAAAATATCAATAACAATTGAAACATTTTATAAATGAAGTGGGATGTTCAAGATCAAAGAAGACTTAGTAAGTATTCTGCTGAACTTTTTTTCCTAATCATATCAGCCCTCTACATTCCACATTTCTTTTTTTGTGAGTCTCATTGTGAACTTATGGATTCTCCGTGTATTATCATCTATTACTACTATTATTCTGTTTTATATTCAAACCATCTAAATGGGGCAGCACCATCTTGTATCAAGATACAAATTTCTAGCCGCTGAATAATGTTAGCATTCTAGCAAAGTAAGTCTCATGCTCACCTTATATACTTTTCCTGCTTAAGACTCGAGATCAGATGATTAGTAGCAATTTTTGGGGGGGGGGGTTGGGTTTTTTTTTTGAGAGAATGGTATCTAGAAACTAAGAGGTAGGTTTTGGGTGTACTCACTGCTACTGGGACATCTGTCATTATTTTTAGGCCCTTTTACACAGAGAACAAAGGAATAATAATTTTTGACTGGTATTGGCAATCAAATTTACAAAACAAATATAAAATAACTTGCATCTCTTATTTTTCAATGAAAATCTTGATTTCTGTTATTATGTGTAATGTGCACTCATTTTAATATATGCATATTAGTAGCAGTACTGATATTATAATTCTGAAACTAGCAACAAGTCTATTAAGAAGGTTGAATATTTCTCTGCAAACTAGAAAGGAGGCATTATCAAGAATACCATTCAAAAATTATCTGAACTGAATGTGTTATACATTATTTATATGGGTTTGTTTAGTTTCAGTACACTTTCAATTTTAGTGTTACCTTTCTTCCTATTATTTCTTGTTTAATTTTGATTTCTAAATATATAAAAACTTATGATATCCAATCAAAATTATATAGAAAAGCATATTCACAGAAGCTCTTCTTCTGTCTGAGTTCCGCACACTTCATTCTTATCTACCGTCTATTTTCAGAAATTTCTAATTATTATTATTATTTTTTTTTTTTTTAGGTTTTTTTGAGACAGAGTCTCGCTTTGTGGTTCAGGCTGGCCCTGAACTCAGCCTCAAACTCACATCACAGCAATCCTCCTGCCATCACAGCAATCCTCCTGCCTCTGCCTCCCGAGTGCTGGGATGACAGGCGTGAGCCACCATGCCCAGCACTGTGGTATGTGGTACTGGTTGCTGCTGGGGTGAGTCTCCACACCCAGTAATGTTATGTGGTTACTGGTGAACTGAACCTGGGCCCCGGGTCCTTGTGCTCACAAGACAGGCACTGGAACCACTGAGCTAACTCCCCGGCCCAATTTCTAGTTATTTCTTCAGAACTATGTGGCCAGGAGTCAAGCAATAACTCTAAAACTGAGCTCTTCTAACAGTGCGGTCATGGAGCACCACAACCTGATCTGTATGACATTATCATGCTTAGCACTTGCTATACAAATAAACTCCAACCTGAATTCTAATTAACCCACTGTAGAGAGTCCATATGAACATTCAGAGTTTTGCAGATCTGCCAAGACTAAAAGCACACTCAAGACTTTTAGATTATGATTATTCTAATATGGTAAGCTAAAAGCAGGCAAATTGAAATCAGAAAGTGACTAGTAATATTTTCTGGTAAGAAATAGGCTGACAATGTACTAAATAGTAATGGCATAGGAGGGCTATTTCATACTTGCAATGCTCATTATATATTATTAGTTCAATATATTTATTGTGTAACTGTCAGTAATTAGACATCTACAATCCAGCAAGAAACTGACTACCACAGTACAAAAATAAAGAACATTAAGAAATATTTCATAAGAGAAGAAATTCATTTAAAAACTTAAAATAGCACCATTTATCAGATGAGTAAGTTGTCAAGTTGAGGCTGAATACCTCTTATCTAAAATGCTTTGTGGGGCCGGGGAGTTAGCTCAGTGGTTCTGGCGCCTGTCTTGCAAGCGCAAGGGCCCGGGTTCGCCTGTCTTGCAAGCGCAAGGGCCCGGTAACCACATAACAATACTGGGTGTGGAGACCCACGCCCAGCAGCAACCAGTACCACATACCACAGTGCCGGGCGCGGTGGCTCACGCCTGTAATCCCAGCACTCGGGAGGCAGAGGCAGGAGGATTGTGATGTGAGTTTGAGGCTGAGCTCAGGGCAAACCTGAACCACAAAGCGAGACCCTGTCTCAAAAAACCTAAAATAAATAAATAAATAAATAAAAATTAAAAAAAATAAAATGCTTTGTGCCAGGAGTGTTTCAGGCTTTAGATTTTTTGATTTTGGATTATCTGAAGATACAAAATGAGATAACTTTAAAATGGAACTTCTGAACATGAAGTACACTTGTTTCATATATACCTTATGCACATAGAGTGAAAATAATTTCTACAGTATTTTCATTATCCTTGTAGAAGTTTCTTTTTTTTTTATTTACCCTAGACACAAAATAGTTCTGACCACCAACCCAATCACTGAGCTAGAAAGAACAAAAGATTGTCTTCTGCTCTCCCCCAAACTGGTACAAGAATAACATCTATCCATGAGGTGTTTTGTTTTCTGCACTGCTTGGGATCCAGCACTTTCTTTTGACGGTGACTCATCCCATGAGGTCAGATATGGAATTTTCAACTTGTGACATCGTATCAGCATTCATAAAGATTTTTATTTTGGAAAACTGATTTCGAATTTCCAGATTAGGTATGTTCCACTTGTGTGGGGGAAAAATAAGCACATTAATACACTGCCAAGGATAATATAAATTGGCTTAAACTTCAATTACATAAAATTTTATATACAGTGGACCCTCAAGTTATGACTGGCCTGACATGCAAACAATATGGATTAACTAGGTTAATGGAAGATTCATTTGCTTCTTGTTATCTCTAGCGTGTACCCATGTAAACATTCAGATCTCAGCTGTATTGAGTCACAACCAACTTGAGTTACAACTGACTCTTGGAAACCAATCGAGTTCATAAGTCAAAGATCTACTGCATCTTAAGTTTAAATGTTCATACTTTTTGACTCAGAATATTCTACTCCCAGAAGTCTGTCCAGAGAAAATAATTAAACTGTAACTTGTCAATACAGAAGTATTTAATATTGGCCAAAGTTAGAAAGATGTCTCTATAACTTAAAATAATTAAAATTAAATATTATGGCAAAATCAACTCTAATTAAATATCATAGCATGAGTAAAACTCATGTTTTCCATAAATGCTGAAAATTTGGGAAAAAGTTCATGAAACAGCATGAAGTAAAGACAAAATGAAAGACTATACTGTAAGTATGTTTCCAATGTTGTTTATAACAAAAATAGCATTTGTATCAGAATATCAAAGACTTAGAAGGAATACAATCAACACACTAGCAGGGAACTGGTAATACAGGTGACCTGATGCTTTTTATGGATTTTATAAGAAAATGTGACTGAATAATATGGGCTTCCTTAACAAAAATGTTGAATGCTAGGTGATCTCTTCCACTCCCTCCCTATTCCACAAAGAAAAGGAAGTAAAAACAAGTGAATCCCATCACCATGAACGTGGGAACACTTACAGCTGTCATATTTCTACCCTGATATATGGCCAGTAGTAACAGAACTGTGGTGATTGTTATAATAAATTATCTACAGGAATATTATTGCTCAGCAAAGAGATGAAGTTGTTTATGTCTTGTTTCTTTTGCTCTTTCATCTAACAGTAATTATCCTTGAACTCACTGTCTTAAATACCCCAATTATCTCTGCCAAAAGAAACAAAAATAAAAAGACTCAAACGATTTCCATCTACTGTTAAAAAAATAAAACAATCCAGGGTCAAGTACAGAAAAAGTACAAAGACAAGATTACAGTCTCCTTTTACTAACTCTGCTAAGAACATTCTTCTTATATTCAACACAGAGGGACTAGATATCAACTCTGATTCATGTCTATATCTGCGTATGTTGTCTATGCATCAAAATTATATTACACTAAAAGTTTTTAATTTTGCAATCGCAGTAACGATCTACTATTCAGTTAAGATAAACTGTATTTTCTCAACTTCTGACCATTTCTGTGAACACAGAGAGATGGCAGCATCCATAACCCCAGACTAATTTATACTTGTCTTTGTTCATCTTCACATTCACCTTAAGTAGAGTATGGTAGAATTTTTTATAGCTGGAAGGGACTGGAAGACCATTTGGTCTATCCTTGACATCTTATAAAAGAAGGAGCCAAGACCAGAGAGATTAAATGACTTAAACTATGAGTACGGTATCAATGTGCATCCATTTAGCTATAAATGTCTCTAATTTATTTTAAAAATGACTTAAACAAAATTCTAATGCTTTCTTAACTGTAATATCCTATACTGTTTTATTTTTTAAAAGCTGATAATACATGTCGATAATAAACTCTCGTTACATAACTAGACAAAGAGTTTACCAAGGAATCATTGCTGCTCCTATATGTCATTCATTCTCATCTAGCCAGATCCTGGCCCCAATTCTACTTATAATTAACTGATAGAAAGCACACTAGGCATTCCCACAGTGGGACATTCCTCTTAATATTACTGGAATGGAGTGGGAGTGGGGAAAAGAGAACTCACCTTAGTTGCTAAGACAACAGGAAAAAGTAGAGGAAACAAACCCTATAATTAGAGTTTAGAAAAGAGGGGAAGCAATTCTTTCTTATAGTCAAATTAATTCATAGCATCTCAATTCTAATTGGAACCTCAGTTGTGTTTTCCCATAATGCATTTCTATTATGGCTAAGTAGTATTCTGTAGGAGATCTGATGACCATATTTAACAACATTTCTAAAGAAAAAATGTATGTTGGTCTCATTATTGAACTTATCATACTTTATTTCATTTTTAAATTGATTTTATTAGTACATTTTATATTCAAATTATGTTCACAATCGCCATGGAGAATTTGTACCAGTACATGACACAACTTAATTCTCATTTTTCTCATTCCCCTTCCCCCCCAAACCCCTTGCCCCCTATATATATGTTTTGTTTCCATTTTTAACCATCAAATTTTTTATTTCCCTTCTTTACTTACCCCTACTCCCTTTTCCCTTTAAATATCCTACTATTTTGCAATACCTATCATACATTTTAGAACTCATTTACACCTTCTAACT